>PITA01027507.1:0-20830 GCA_004023965.1 Spilogale gracilis | reverse complement strand
GGGGGAGCCCACACGCACGGGGGCGCCCACACGCACGGGGGCGCCCACACGCTGGGGGCGCCCACACGCACGGGGGCGCCCACACGCTCGGGGGAGCCCACCCCCGGGGGAGCCCATACGCACGGGGGTGCCCACACGCTCCGGGGAGCCCACACGCACGGGGGCCGCCACACACACGGGGGAGCCCACACGCACGGGGGCGCCCACACGCTCGGGGTGTGGTTTTTTTTTTAAAGATTTTATTTGTTTATTTACCAAAGAGAGAGAGAGAGAGCACAAGCAGAGGGAGTGGCAGGCTCTCCCCTGAGCAAAGGAACCCTGGGATCATGACCTGAGCCAAAGACAGACATTTAAACAACTGAGCCACCCATCCCAACACTTGCACATTTTAACAGAGAACATTCTTTAAGAGTTATAAGACTATGCTACCTTTTCTCCTTGAATTTTGTTTCCTCCTTTGGACTTCCTTTATTTCTGATTCCCACTGACATTAACATCATTTATGTTTTGCCTTTTATAAGCCCATTCCTGTGTGAACAAAAGTCCGTGTCCTGTTGAATTTATTTGTTGCTTTCATTGGACATTTAGGATTAAAAATTTGCCTTTGGGATGAAGAATGGCATTCATAAATTGCTACTTTTGTGTAGAAAAACAAGGAAAGAAAAAGGATATATTTTTGCTTTGCACAGAGAGACTCTGGAAGGCTACTAAGAAATTAACAGTGTTTATCTATTTGGGATTGGTGGCGAGAGATGGATGGGTAGGGATGCCGATGGAAAGCCGACTTTCAATATGTAACTTGTCAATATGTAACCCATTGTAAAAATTATTTGAAATCATGTCTATTGGTTTCCTGACTTATGGGAAATAAATCTATCCTTTTCTGTTTTCCCTTCTCCATAGGTCTTTAGGAAACTTGTTTTATTTTTTCCAATAACACGATTTTAAATATTTTATTTATTTTTTTATGTTTTATTTTAATTTCAGTTAGCACAATGTTATATTAGTTTCAGGTGTACAATGTAGTGATTCAACAATCTTACACATTTCTCAGTGCTCATCATGACACCTGTACTTGTTAGTTCCCATTACTTATTTAACCCATCCCCCACCCATCTTTCTTCTGGTAACCAGCTCTGTAATTAAGAGTCTGTTTCTTGATTTGTCTCTATTTATCAAAAGTTGTTGTTTTAAATCTTTTTAAAAGAATCTTTGTGGCTAGTAGTATTTTGTGGGCATCTTGACCTATTCCCTTCTGCTTTCTCAAGTGTGGTGTCTTAAAATTTGGTATGAAGCCTTCTCTTAGGAAATTCTGATCCTGCAAATACAGCCAAACCTTAAGTTCTTGTTGGCTTATTTGATGAATCATTTAATTGAAATGGTCTGCAATATTCTGCCAACTGGATGCTCAGTTGTTCCTAATAAAACTGCCAGACAGTAACAACATAATTAGTGCTAAGTTAGTTGATTTTTTCCCCCATGGTATGTTGTATTTTATCATCATGGTTATAATTTACCTACTTAAGAGTATATGAATTTGATACTTGTAGAAAATAAAGGTTGGTTTCCCTTAATATTTAGATAATTCTGCCCTTTTTAGTACACACTAAACCAAAAAGTTTCTTTCATCTAGACTTTTGTAGTTTTTATCATTTGTGACCTGTATTTTACTTTGTGGGGAGCAAAGAAAATGGAACTAATATTTGTTGAGTATCCACCACGTACCAGGTGCTTTAAGACATTATTATTGGGGCTCCTGGGTAGCTCAATCATTAAGTGTCTGACTTCCGCTCAGGTCATGATCTGACTTCTGCTCAAGTCATGATCCTAGGGTCCCGCATCGGGCTCCCTGCTGGGCCTGCTTCTCCCTCTCCCACTCCCCTTGTTTGTGTTCCCTCTCCCGCTGTGTCTCTCTCTGTCAAATAAATAAACAAAATCTATAAAAAAAATTTAAAAGACATTATTATCTTTATTTTTAAAGATTTACTTATTTATATGAGAGAGTGATTGTATATAAGCAGGGGGAGGAGTAAAGGAAGAGGGAGACAAGCAGACTCCGTGCTAAGCAGGAATCTGGAGCTGGACAATGCATGGCCCTGTCCCGAGACCCTGAGCTTATGACCTGAGCTGAAATCAAGAGTCTGACACTTAACCAACTGAACCACCCAGGCACCCCAATACATTATTTTATTAAATATTCAGAATAACTCTTCGGAGTAAGGGAGTACTTTTATTTTACAGATGAGCAAATTGGGGCTCAGTGAGGTTTTGAAGGGAACTGTATTTGAAGGGCAGAGCTGATCTGAACATTTCTATCTGGATTTACTAGAAAGTCTCCTGCGCCTTTGCAGAGTGGGTAAAGGCTGACTCGGCTTAAACCCTCATCTGAAAGAACAGGCAGAATTGATTTACCCATAACTCACATTACCATCTGCTGTTGAGGTAGTGGTTAAATGAGTTTGAAGACTGGCTTTTCACTTTTACCTTATTATACTGAGATTACATTGTTTTAATTTAGTAATTAGTACCAGACTTCAAGAGGAAGCTGACTGAAAATGTTTTAAATATCATATATTCCTTCCTTAAGAGAAAGGGCTTAAAATTCTAAGTTTAATTACTACATGGGTTAAATTCTGAACATACAAGTTTTGAATGTCTTATGTTGGTATCTGCAGAGGTATTTACCTTCTACTATTAGCAACCAATGCCCAGTGAACTTTGCCAACTCTAACATCTGCTGTTGTCATGTTGCCTAAAATCGCTTAAAGATGATAATCAGCACCACGTATGCAAATCGGGAGATAGAGCCATCAGCAGGGACAGGCTATCATTATGCTGATCTGTGATGGATATAGCTAATAGGTATATCATGTGTCTTGGCAGTTCCTGGGATGTGCTCCTGTTTAACCAAGCAAGAATGAAAGAACCTTTTATGTCTCAATTCATATTATCCCATTATCTAATGTGTTTATATTCTGGGCAAAGATGGTAAGAAAGATATTAAGGAAATTCAAGGGATTAGAAAAGTTCAAAAAGAAGTAAAAGGTCACAGATAGTGAATGAAGAGGACAGAATAAACCAATCCACAACATGCTTGGAAACTGTTACACTTAATACTTTAAAAAAATTTAAAAATCTTTATATTCTTTTCCCATTGAATTATCTTGGCATCCATGTAAAAAAAAATCAGTTGACCAGAAATGTAAAGGTATATTTCTGTTCTCTCATTTTTATTCTAATACTAGTGCCACACTGTCTTAATTAGCTTAGCATGGTTTTGTTTTAAGTTCTAAAGTCAGGAAGTATGAGTTCTCCAACTTTGTTCTTTTTCAAGATTGCACTGATTATTTGGGGGCTATTGAATTTCCAGATAAATTTTAGAATCTGCTTGTCAATTTCTGGAAAAAAGACAACTGGGATTTTGATAGGGATTGGATTGAACTGAATCTGTAGATCAGTTTGGAGAATATTGCCATCGGAATGATGTTTTGTGTTCAGATCCATGCACATGGGTTGTTTTTCCATTTATTAAGATCTTTTATAGTTTTTCAACAATGTTTTGTAGTTCTCAGTGTATGCCTTGTGCTTCTTTTGTTAAAATTTATTCCTAAATATTTTATTCTTTTTGATACTATTGTAAATGGAATTGTTTTCTTAATTTATTTTGTGTTGCTCATTGCTACTGTATAGAAATACAAGTGATTTTTTTTATTGAGGCATGATTGATGTTGTATTTATACAATTGATTTTTATCTTCATTTATTTTTTTAAAATATTTTATTTATTTATTTGTCAGAGAGAGTGAGAGAGAGCACAGGCAGGGGGAGTGGCAGAAGGAGAAGGACAAGCAGGCTCTCTGCTGAGCAAGGAGCCAGATGCAGGCCTCAATCCCAGGACCCTGGGATCATGACCTGGGCTGAAGGCAGATGCTTAACTGACTAAGCCACCCAGGAACCCAGTACAACTGATTTTTAAATATTGACCTTGTATTTTTAATCTTGCCGGATTTATATATTAGTTTGAATAGTTTTTTTGGTGGAT
Organism: Spilogale gracilis; assembly: GCA_004023965.1. Taxonomy (NCBI): domain Eukaryota; kingdom Metazoa; phylum Chordata; class Mammalia; order Carnivora; family Mephitidae; genus Spilogale; species Spilogale gracilis. Next base: position 16,789 of record PITA01027507.1, on the reverse strand, counting down.
TCATTAGGATTTTCTATATATGAGAGTATGTTATCTACACAGAGAGATAGTTTTACTTCTTTCTTATCAATCCAAATGCCTTTTATAATTTTTTTTCTTGCCTAATTGCTCTGGCTAGAACCTCTAATACAATGTTGAATGGAAGGGAAGAGAGCTGATGTCCTTGTCTCGTGCCTGATAACAGGGGAAGAACATTTAGTCTTTTATCATTACATGTAATGTTAGCTGTGGTTTTTCTTGTAGATGCCCTTTATTAGCTTGAGGAAATGCTCTTCTTAGTTTGTTATAGTCTTATCATTAGAGTGTTAAATTTTTCAAGTGCGTTTTTTGTCTCTGTTGAGATGATTGTGTAGTTTCTATCCTTTATTTTGTTAATAAAATATATTACATTTGATTGGTATTCAGATTTAATCCAACTTTACATTCCTGGAATATATCACATTTGGTCATGGTATATAAAAGTTTTTATATGTTGCTGGATTTGGTTTGTTGGTATTTTGTTGAGGATTTTGGCACCTATATTGATCTATACTTTTCTTGATACCTTTACTGGTCTCCTTGAATGAGTTCCTCTTCTTTTTCGTTGAGGAGGTGAGATTTTATGAAAGATTGATATTAATTTTTCTTAAAGATGGACATTGGCTTTTATTTGTGGGAAATTTTGTTTTTATTACTAATTCAGTCTCTTGTTACATATCTATTTAGATAGATTCTATTTCTTTAGTTTGTTTTGGTAGTTTTTTTCTTCTACAAATTTGTCCATTTCATCTAGGTCATCTAATGTGTTTGTACACAACTGTTCATAGATTTCCTTAAAATTCTTTTACTTCTGTGATATTGGTAGTGATGTTCCCATTCATTCCTTATTTCAGTAATGAGTCTTCTGTCTTCTTGATCAGTATGGATGAAGGTTTGCCAACTTTATTAATTTTTTTTTTCAAAGAACCAACTTTTGGTTTTCTCTATTGTTTTGCAATCCTCTATGTCACTGATTTCTGCTCTAATCAGTATGAGTTCCTTCCTTTTGCTTGCTTTGGGTTTACGTTGCTCTTCTTTTTTTTAGTTTCTTAAGGTGGAAGGTTAAGCCTTTGATTTTTAGATCTTCCTTTTTAATATAGGCATTCATAGTTACACAATTCCCTCAAAACACTGCATTAACTGAATTCTAGAAGGCTTGGTTTGTTGTGTTTTCATTTTCATTTATCTGAAAGTATTTCCTAATTTCCCTTGTGATTTTTTTTTTCTCCCTGTGATTTCTTCTTTGACCACTTGGTTGCACAAGGATGTGTTGTTTAATTTCCACATATTTGTGAATTTGCTGAAGTTCCTCTTGTTATTGCTTTCTAATTTAAATCCATTGTTGTCTGAGAGCATACTTTGTATGATTTCTGTCTCTTTAAATTTAATGAGCCTTCTAATGGCCTAATATATGAGCTTTCTTAGAGAATGTTTCATATGTTCATGAGAAGATTGTGTGTTTTGCTCTTATTAGTAGGACTGTTCTATAGATGTCTATTAGGTCTCACTGGTTTATAGTGTTGTTCATGTCTTCCTTATTGATCTTTGGCTTGGATGTTCCCCTTAATATTTTTAAGGCATTATTTTAATGTTTCATATTAGTATAAATATAAAAATTCACTGTCAATATAAAAGACTCAAATGTGAACTTATAATGTTTAGTGGGCTATTTAAACAAAATTAAATTTAAAAATTATTTACTCTGGAATGCCTGGTGCCTCCATTGTTAAGTGTCTGCTTCAGCTCCAGTCATGATCCTGGACTCTCGGGATCGAGCCCCACATCAGGCTTCCTGCTCAGTGGGAGGCCTGCTTCTCCTCTCTCACTCCCCCTCCTTGTGTTCCCTCTCTAGCTGTGTTTCTCTCTGTCAAAAAAATCAATAAAATCTTTTAAAAAATTATTTACTTTCATTATCTTTTAATATTAAAATTTAAGTGTAACTTAAGTTCAGTGATATTTTCTCAGGTCCATGATTCTTTGTGTCTATGAGACAGGATTTGCTAATAAAGTGCACTAAAATATTTTTTTTTCAAACACTATTGACATTCATCTCATCTCAAATGAATCAACACTCTTATTTGATCAACTTACCTGTTAGGAATTACGAGTTTACTTGCTAACATGTGGTGGAGGTGACAACTCCAAAAAATGTAACAATAACATCACATTTTCACATTAACCACAATTGGTGAATAGTTGAATTTTCTTATTTTTCATTTCCTCTCCCCCCCCTTTTTAAAAATATTTTATTTTATTTGAGAGAGAGAGAGAGAGAGAGAGAGCACAAGTGGGGGTTGGGGCAGAGGGAGAAGCAGATCTCAGGACCTGGGGCTTGATCTCAGGACCCCAAGCCAAAGGCAGCCCTTAACTGACTGAGCCACCCAAGTACCCCTTGTTTTTCATTTTCAGAGGTAGCATTATTTAAGCTAGACTTACATGAATTCTTTGAAATACACATTTCAGAATTTGCAGTGGTAGAAAGGCCATATGAAATTCAGTTAATAGAGGCAATTTAAAAATACCAATATATGAATACCAATAAATTCTTTTCCTCAACTAAAAATACTTGGGCATTTTAGTGCCATGTGTTTGTGAAGACAATATAATTTTACTTTGCCTTGCAACATATATAGAAATTACAATTATATTGCATTTTAAAAATAGACTATTATTGGGCGCTGGGGTGGCTCAGTGGGTTAAAGCCTCTACCTTCAGCTCAGGTCATGATCCCAAGATCCTGGGATTGAGGCCTCGTTCAGCAGCCTGTTTCCTCTGCTCTCTCTGCCTGCCTCTCTGCCTACTTGTGATCTCTCTCTCTGTGAAATAAATAAATAAAATCTTTTTAAAAAAATAGACTATATATATTTATAAAAAGGCAAATACCCACATTTTAGTGTTTGTTTTTTTTTTAACTATAGTAAGAATGATCTCAGATTTAATGAATCCTGTCTTCTAACTATGACCATTTAGAAGGCCATGTGGTCTAGGTAGATAAAAGGTGTGGGTTAGGGACACCTGGGTGGCTCAGTTGGTTAAATGGCTATCTTGGGCTCAGGTCATGCTCTTAGGTCCTGGGATCCAGCCCCACATTAGCCCCACATCAGGCTCTCTTCTCAGCAAGCTCTGCTCAGAAAGCAGGCTCTCTGGCCCCCTTCCCACTTGTTTGTGTGCTCTCTCTCTCAAATAAATAAAATCTTAAAAAAAAAAAAGATGTGGGTGAAAATGTAGAGGAAAAATTCTACATCATTTCTGGATTATCCAGATTTTTGGATTATTAGAGGCAACAGCACTTTAAGAGAAAGCATAGATTGGAGAACAAACAAAGAGCTACAGAAGAGTCAAAAAGAACATGATATGGAAAAAGTATAGAAGTGGATGAAGGTGGAGGAGGTAGCTGCAGAAGTTTATAGGTCCTTGGCCAAGAAGCCAGTACACAGAAATGAGTTTGTAGGTTTTCTAATTCTTTATCTACTTCTGGGAGGGAAATTTCTGAGAGTGAAGTATGTCATTGGAACACATCCTCTTAAGCAGTGTAGCTATTGCAGTAATTGAATTTCTTCTTTCCATTTAGATCATGTGGCAATATTCTCTGTTGGCAACACTAAACATCTAAAGGAGTGAATGTGATTGTTTTGTTAAGTATTTTAAAAATCTTATGAGCTAATTTCAAAAGTGATGATGGATGTAAAAATGCTTGGTATAGTGAAGGGCACAAGCAGGAATGTGATAAATGTTGGCTGAGAATAACCTATCCATAATATCCTATAATACTTACTAGCCTTGTGTAGGGAATTTAGAAAGCCCAAGTTACAGTGTTAGATCTGCCACTAACTTATTAAGGGATCCTTAGCAAGTCACTTGATTTTCTTTGATTATAAATTACTCAGATTTCCTTCTGCCTCTAAAATGCAATGGTTCTATTGAATCCATATAGAGAAAAAAGCTTAAATAAAGATTATTATTTTAATAGAGGTAGAAGTTTTGTTGTTGTTCTCAACTTCTACAATTTTAACTAGGGTACACTACATGAATAAGATTCTTTATAGCATTATCTAAAGCCAAGCACTGATTTATTTGAAAACAAAGGGTTTCTTTACACTGTCATTTAGCCTGGCTTTGCCATGAATCCAAGAATTATTCTACACTAATCAGAGAACAGTAATTCAGTTGTACTTAAATTTAGAGTTCCACACAGCCATTCACGAGAAATGAATTGAGGTGAACAAGTACTTCTAACTTAATTTGCAAAAGTTCTAAAATGTACGGGTGGAATGTACTGTAGGAAAGGGAAAAGTAAATTGGAAGTGTGGCTCAGATGCAAAGCTGTTGGAGAAACAATTGCTGCTTTTGTTATATTTTTTGATCTGTGTGATTTCTAGCAAAAAATCGGTGATAATGTAAATTTTAGGAGCATTTTTATCATTTTGAAATGTTGATGTATGGTGTGGCTATTAGATGTATGGTTGGTCATTTTTATTTTAAAAGGAAGCCAATGCCTGTATGGAATCATATTCATGTAGTTGTGAAGGAAAAAACTCTTGTTTTCCTTACATACAATATTCTGAACAATTCTGTACTCTGGTCGTAAATGTGTGCTAGTTTTTCAACACACAAAGCAATTCTGAGACACCAGCTGCGTGTCTTACAGTTTAACTCAATCCTGACACCTCCCATCTGGAGATCACACAGATTCAGAGCTCTGTTCTGTAGAACTGTTGTCCCCACCCCCTCAGCCAACAAGTGCAAGGTCAGGTTGTTACCTGTTCTTTTGATCAGGCTATATGAATTAATTTAATGTATATCACATGTTTATAATATATTTAATATGATATCTAATACATTAATTATACTAATTAATTTCCCACGACTCCCTTCTCATGTTTGATTAATTTGCTGGCGTGGCTCACAGAATTCAGAAAAAAAAAAGTTTACTTACTAGATTGCCAGTTTATTATAAAGGCATATAACTCGGGAACAGCCAAATGGAAGAGATGCGTAGAGAAAGGTATGTGGGAAGGGATGAAGAGGGGTGCCCTCAGTTAGGGGTGTACCATTATCCCTCCACACCTCCTTGTGTGCCAATTTGGAAACTTTCTGAATCCTGTCCTTTTGGTTTTTTATGGAGGCTTCATTATGTAGGCATGGTTGATGAAGTCATTGACCATTGGTGGTTTTATTAAATCTGTATAGAATTTATTCAAACTCCAGCCCCATTCCCTTTCCCAGAGGTGGGGAGGTGGGTGGGTAGTTAGGACTGAAAATTCCAACCCTCTGATCTAATTGAATTGGTTCCCCCTGGCAACCAGTCGCTATCCTTATATTACCTTCCGGTTTTCCAAAAGTCAGTTCAATAATTAAGTCAAGTGTGATTGAAACAGGCTTGTTATATGAATAACAAAAGACAACTATTTCACCTTTATTGTTTTTATCATTTAGGGTTTTAGGAGCTCTGCCAGAAACTGCCAAAGACCAAATATATGTATTTCTTTTTTAAAAAATATTTTATTTATTTATTTGAGAGAGAGAGTGAGTGAGTGAGAGAGAGCATGAGAGGGGAGAAGGGCAGAGGGAGAAGCAGACTCCCTATAGAGCTGGGAGCCTGATGCGGGACTCGATCCTGGGACTCCAGGATCATGACATGAGCTGAAGGCCGTGGCTTAACCAACTGAGCCACCCAGGCGCCCCTATATGTATTTCTTAATAGAAATCACAATATCACTCTAGTATACTGTTTGGTTTTAGGAGGCAAATTATGCTCCGAGACTGGGTTTGTCTTTACCAGTATGAAAATTAATAATGGGAAACCTCACTAAAATGGAGTCAGGAGTTCAGCAGGCAGAGCTCTCACAGCCTACTACTCATAGTCATTGCAGTCCCAACAGAAAGAGATGGACCTTGTGGGTGGATACTACTTTACTATCCCGGCAGAAGGAAGAAAGGCTTACCTTATCTCACTCTCACCCAACAGCCCAACCAGTGAAAATCCACTATACTTTCAGCTCCCCGTTTACTCCAATGGATTTTCTATTATAATTGCCTTTCCAACTTACCCCTCCTTCTCTATAAAAGAACCTACTACTCCTCTGTTCTCTGGAGTTGCCTATGGTTTTGCTGCAGCTTTCTTGTCCGGGACTGCAATTCTCTCTTATTTCCAAATAAACCCATCTTTTGCTGATAAAATAACAGGACGTTTTATTATTTATTTGTTTGTTTGTTTGTATTTTTTTTATTGTTACTTAAATTTTTTATTCCAGTGTTCCAAGATTCATTCCCCATTCCCCACACCCAGTGCTCCACGCAATAGGTGCCCCCAGTACCCACCACCAGGCTTTCCCATCCCTCCACCCCCTTCCCTCCAAGTCCCTCAGTTTGTTTCTGTGTCCAAAGTCTCTGTTGTTTCGTTTCTCTCCCTGGATTACCCTACTTCCCATGTACTTTCCTTCTCCCACTGTCCTCCAGGTTACCCCTCATGCACCGCAAGTAAGTGAAACCATGTGATATTTGACTTTCTCTACTTGGCTTATTTCACTCAGCATAATCTCTTCCACTCCAGTCCATGTTGCTACAAAAGTTGGATATTCATCCTTTCTGATGGAGGCATAGTATTCCGTTGTATATATGTACCACATCTTCTTTATCCATTCATCTGTTGATGGGCACCTTGGCTCTTTCCACAGTTTGGCGATTGTGGCCATTGCTGCGATGAACATTGGGGTACATATGGCCCTTCTTTTCACTACATCTGTATCTTTGGGGTAAATGCCCAGTAGTGCAATTGCAGGGTCATAGGGTAGCTCTCTCTTTAATTTTTTAAGGAATCTCCACACTGTTTTCCAAAGTGGCTGCACCAGTTAGGACATTTTATTTTTAAGGTCAACACCAGCAATTTATTTAATGTAGGTTCACTGTAGGCTTTCATAAGCCAGTAACATACAGGATAATGTCTCTTAAGAAGCCAATAAAGAAATAACAAACTCCAAAACAATGGTAGATCATAAATCACATTATTGTTCCAGGCAAGGGGAGATGAAAGAAAGTCCAAATTTACCTGAGGTATATCTTTATATAGTTGGTACTCAGGAGAGAGAGCTCAGCCAACCTAGAGCTGATGTTATGCAGCCAGAAGAAAAGTAAAAATCCTTTGTTACTGGAGCATGTTGGTAAGGAACAATGGCACTGATGTTGGTGGGAAAGATGTTCTTCCTGGGGCCGCTGAAGTTTTCACCACTGTCAGTAAAACAGTTGCCTTCCCTACACCAGGAGCCATCAGCTCACCAGGTCTTGGGAGAGCTATTTAGATCAGCAAAGGGTAGCCTTTCCAGACTGAATACTCAACAGTCTTCACAGACTCTCTGTGTTTATAGTCTAAACGTCCCCTTGCCATAGTTGTTGCTTCACATGTTTTACCGATAAGCCCCAAGCAAGGCCCTCGGCAGCTGAGCTATGGAGTGCTAATCAACAATAATGGTTGAGATGATGAAATCCTGACACAACCTACTTCGTTCTTACATCAAAACAACTTTATTCTTATGAACAGTTTCATTTTTGTCATAAATGAGTAGATTTGAAATCCTATCAAACCAATATACAACATCCTTGTTCAAGAACTATTAACATGAGAACGAAAACAATTTTTTCCACCTCCATTAAGAGAATACAGTACATTTTAAATATCTATGTAGTCTTTAGTAAAAAAAAGCAGGAGGTAAGCCATTCAAATGTACTGTGAGATTTTTCTTCTCTTAAATCTTAACTCTTGCTATTAAAGTTCATTTATTATAATTCTGTGTACATTGCCTTAAGTTCAGTTTTAAAAGGAGGGAAAAGTGGAAAACACGTTGCGAAACACTAAGGTAATGGATGGTGGTTATGAGTCATTATGGTTTATTGTGCAAGTATGTACAATAGTAGAAGTATATACCAGGCACAGCTCTCTTAAAATGACAGATTCATCAAATCCCCAGTGAAAAGGATTCTATATATATTTAATGGAAGTCTCTTCCCATGAATTTTCTAATCATTAAAATATAAAATTTGGGTCACTTGGAGAAGGTTCTAGGTAACTGACTGTGCTGAAGACTATATTACTTTGTTCCTCAGAATTTGCTCTTAAGCCTTCCCAGGACCCATCCTGGAGGACAGTATTGGCTGTCAGACATTAGATAGGTAGAAAGCAAGGAGTGCTTTCTCATTTCATCTCAGGTAGTTAGCCATAGACAACATTTTGTGCTTAAGAAGCTATTTTCTTTTATTTTAATGTCTGTCATTGAAGTTTACCACTCAGGTTTCAATTTTAATGTTTTCCTTTCATAATTAAAGCAGAAGGAATGTTTGGACTGTGCCATTTAATAGAACTTTTATTCAAACATTTATATAGTCATATGTAAAAGCAGAATATGTCTTTTTAATTTTTTTATTTTTCTTTCTTTTTTTAAAAAATATTTTTTATTTCTTTATTTGACAGAGAGATCACAAGTAGGCAGAGAGGCAGGCAGAGAGAGGAGGAAGCAGGCTCCCTGCTGAGCAGAGAGCCTGATGTGGGCCTCGATCCCAGGACCCTGAGATCATGACCTGAGCCGAAGGCAGAGGCTTTAACCCACTGAGCCACCCAGGCGCCCTATTTTTTTTTATTTTTCAAAGATTTTATTTATTTATTTGACAGAGAGAGACACAGTGGGAGAGGGAACACAAGCAGGGGCAGTGGAGAGGGAGAAGCAGGCTTCCGGCAGAACAAGGAGCCCGATGCGGGGTTCGATCTCAGGACCCTGGGATCATGACCTGAGCTGAAGGCAGTCGCTTGATGACTGAGCCACCCAGGTGCCCCAACAGGGTACTTCTTAAAAATGTATGCAAGATGGTCACAAATTGAATGAATGTCAATGACAGGCATGTTCTGCACAGAAGTAGCAGATTCCCTTGGGCAACTCATTTTTTTCAGCTCCTTTGAGAAATTATACTTAAATGTGGTTAAAAATGGGCATTCTGGGGGTCCCTGGCTCAGTTAGTTAAGCGTCTGACTTTTGGTTTCAGCTCAGATCATGATCTCAGGGTCATGAGATTGAGTCCTTCATTGGGCTCCATGCTCAGCACAGAGTTTTCTTTGAGATTCTCTCTCCCTTTCCTGCTCCACCCCCCCTTCTCAAATAAGTAAATAAATAAATCTTAAAAAGAAAGAAAGAAAGAAAGAAAGAAAGAAAGAAAGAAAGAAAGAAAGAAAGAAAGAAAGAAAAAGAATGGATGTTCTGGATTACCCAGACTGTAGTTCAAATAGTGGTTCACCTATGAGTTTTTCACTAGAATAGGCACAGTAATAGGACCTATCTCATAGGTTTGTCATTAAATTTAAAATAAATAGTACTTGTAAAGCACTTGCCACAGTGCTTGTGATATAGTAGATACTCAATAAATGTCAGTAATTAATAATATACTAGTCTTCCTGTATTTGTAGGTCATAAATTCTAAGACCTGCAATGGATCCCTGAAACCAAGGATAGTACCAAACCTTTTATCTATTATGTTTTTTCCTCTGCATACATGTACATGATGAAGCTTAATTTATAAATCAGGCACCATAAGGGATTAACAAAATAATTAATAAAATAGAATAATTATAACAATATACTGTAATAAAAGTTACATGAATGTGGTCTCTCTCTGAGAATATCTTACTGTACTGTATTTGACATTCTTCTTGTAATGACATGAGATGATGAAATATCTATGTGACGAGATGAAGTGAGGTGAATGATGTAGGCATTGTGATGTAGGTTAATATTGACCTGATGATACAATTAAGGATTGTTTACTTCCAGACAATGGGTAACCAAACCCATGGAAAGCAAAACCCTGGATAGAGGGGACTACTGTATTCCTTTTTTTTTTTTTTTAAGATTTTATTTATTTATTTGACAGAGAGAAACACAGCGAGAGAGGGAACACAAGCAGGAGGAGTGAGAGAGGGAGAAGCAGGCTTCCCACCGAACAGGCAGCCTGATGCGGGGCTCGATCTGGGTCTCCAGGATCATGACCTGAACCGAAGGCAGTCGCTTAACCAACTGAGCCACCCAGGCGCCCCTACTACTGTATTCTTAATGGATAAAATTTATGGCTTTAATTTTATTTATCTTTTTTAATTAAGACATTATACCACAGCTTTTCCTTCATAAGTCTTAAGAAGCTTTAGGAGAGAGAGATCTGGAGAACGGCAAAGAAATGATTCTTCAGAGATTATTCCTGACCTAAGCTTAATGATGATAGGCTTATTTCCCCTGTTGTGTCCCCAAGAGCCTGACTTCCAGCCTGTTGCCCTTTTTGGACTACACAAGCTCTCTGTGAGTGATTAGAACTACTCCCCTGGTTTACATGCATCTTTTGTGTATGAATCTAAATCATGGCTCCTAAACTGACCTTTATCCTTTGCCATTTGAACAGATATGTCCAAGTGCCTTCTGCCAGATAACTAGCTTCACATAGTGCTACCCTACAGGTAGTTCAAACTCAACATATATAAAACAAAATATGTTTTTCTACCCTCCTCCTCATACCCCACCCCCACCTTCCACTAATTTTACCTTCCTTTTATTATCCCTATTCAATTTATGATATTACCATCAACTTGAGAGGCATTCTAGACTTTTTTGTCTCCCTTATTGCCTACATCCTGTCATTTATGAAGTTCTCTTGTTTTTTTTTTTATCTCCTACATATTTCTCATTTGTCTCATCAGTTTTATGTCAACAATAGCCTCTTGAGGCCTTCATCATCTCTTGCCTCTTTCTCTAGGTTTATCAAACCCCATCTTGATTGTGCCCCATCTTCATTCATTCTCTGTATTGCTTTCAAAGTGATTTAAAGTGAAGATATGGCCATAGTCGTTCCTACACATAAACACCCTCTTCATTTCCTATATTATCAAGTCCAAAGTCCTTAGCCTGGCTTATGAGGCTCATTGTGATCTTCTGATCTCTACTTATTTACTAGCTTTTCCAGGCTCGTGCTCTTAGCTCCAATAGTAATTACTTCCACACATACTATGTGGGCTTGGAATACTGGTCCTCTCCTCTTCACTAACTGATCCAATCTTCCCTAACTTTCATTTTCCTCACTATACTGCCTCCCAAAACAGAACCACTTGCCTCCTCTGTGCTTCCACTGTAACCTCTGGATAGGTCTATCCTAACACTGTTGTATTGGAATTATCTCTTGTAGCCCATCAGGAAGTCTTGAACTAAAGGGACGTTTTAAGAGACTGCTTTTTTCCAGAAGTGGAAGTCACAGTTGTTATTAAAATTACTTATCGGGACACCTGAGTGGCTCAGTTGGTTAAGCATTTGCCTGTGGCTCAGGTCATGATGCCAGGGTCCTGGGATTGAGCCCCGCATCAGTTTCCTTGCTCAGCAGAGAGCCTTCTTCTCCCTCTCCCTCTGTCTCCCAGTGTGTGTGTGCTCTCACTCTCTCTCTCTGTCAAATAAATAAATAAAATCTAAAAAAATAATAAAATAAAATAAAATAACTTATCACTATAGGAGCACTAACAGTATAAGAAAAAAATAAGAAACATGGCTTGGTTCTATGAAAATATTTTAAATTCAGTCATCTTCTGTAGACACTTTTTCAAGTATGCATAAGCACCATAGCCTCCCCTTACTACACCAGAATGCTGACATTAATGTGGCTCAGCTCTCAACAATTTGATTCCATTTCATTAAAGATCAGGTTATGTATATGTATATAGTATATGAAGTTATTTGAGTTAATATAGTACAGCCCATAGAATATATTAGAATCTCAAAAAATGGTTGTTGAGTTGATGAATACTAAACTCAGTCTATGCAGACTGGGCCTTTGTGGTTAATTGCTCATGTTAGTCTGGCCATCTGCTCACACTTTGAAAAACAGGCTAAAAAAGTGGAGGAAAAAATTTCTCCATTCTATTTTGCATACCAGAAGAGATTAATCTTTTTAAAGCCCTATTTTAATTGCATACTTATCTTTCTTAACCTACAATAGCTCTTTATTAGTTCAAGTCTAAACTCCTCACCCTCTCTTACCTATTTAACCTAATTTTGGGCAGCAACTTCTACAGAATCATTCTCCGCAGTTAGATACACTTACTTAGTAGGCAGGAAGTACAGATTGGTTGTTCTTACTTAAAACAGATTTTGACTTTTCAAATCTAGGCTTTAGCATCAGGGTAAAGGCTTTCAAATTCTATGTCAGTACACTAAACAAAAACTTTGTGTTCATTAAATATTTATTGAGTGCTCCTTATGGGCTAGGCACTGGGGCAGTGGATGGGGCTTTCATGGTAATCAAACTCAATATAACCTCAGCCATCATGGAGATTCAAGTCTACTTGTGAAGGCAAATAATTATAATTCAGGGCAAGAAGTGCTGGGATGGGGAAGTGCTCCTGAAGCCCATGTTCACAGCAGGAGCATGTGACATCTAGGCTTAGCAGCAGTCAATGGCTTGTGCATTGCAGGTTGGAGGAACAAGTATAGAAATTCAGTGGGAAGAGAGACTAGGTATGCTCAAGAAAATGAGAGAAGTTTCTTAAGGCTACATCTTACGTACAAGGAGCCATCTGTTGATGAGTGTTGTTGAGTGTAGTTGATCCGAAAGAAAAGAAAGGATATTTCTTTGCCCTATCAGAGCTTTACTTCCTCTTTTCCTCAGGGTATAAATTATTCAAATAAATTCATTCTTTTCTTTCATGGAAGTTTTAAGAAGAAAAACTCAGAGTGAATAAAATAAGCTTCCGTTGTTTCACTGCTCAGCCTCTATTTACATATTATGTTGCATTTAATTTACGTAATCTATGCATACAAAATTAATAAATCACACCGAGATGGTATAGACATCACTATAGTTTGCTAACAACCCTAACTCCCTTGGAGCATTTCCTTGGATCTACTCCTTGGATCTCCGTTGCTATCAGAATTACATTAGACTCCTTAGCAAAGCTGTCAAGCCTTTCATGGTTAGTTTTCAACCTACCTCTCTATTTTCTACTTGTCTCTTTCATCCAGACTTTCCCTTTGCCCTGCCATACCTTTAGCACACCTTGTGTTTTCCTCCTTTTGAGTCTTTACTTACCTTCTCTTCACTTAGAATAGCTGCCTTCCTTATCACTGCCTGTCAGGTTATGATCCTTTCTTAAAAACTCAGTTCAAATTCTTTTTCTATCAAGTCTTTGATTTTTTTTGCTTTCCTTATTGCTGCTTCTAATTCTCTAGAAGTGTTTTCTTTTTTCTTTTCAATAAAACATACCATAGTCTTTTGCAGTGTTCTTTTAAAGAATGTGGGTTGCCACCCATTAGTGACTTGTAAAGTCAATTTAGTGGCTTGTGATCAGCATTTAAAAATCTAGAATAATGGGGCATCTGGGTGGCTCCGTGGATGAAAGCCTCTGCCTTCGGCTCAGGTCATGATCTCAGGGTACTGGGATCGAGGTCCACGTCAGGCTCTCTGCTCAGCAGGGAGCCTGCTTCCTCCTCTCTCTCTGCCTGCCTCTCTGCCTGCTTGTGATCTCTCTCTCTCTATCAAATAAATAAATAAAATCTTTTAAAAAATCTAGAATAATGGCGTGCCTGGGTGTCTCAGTCAGTTAAGCGTCCATCTCTTGATTTCTGCTCAGGTCATGTCTCAAGGTCATGAGCTCACGGCCATTGAATCCTGTGTCAGGCCTGCTTAGGATTCTCTCTCTCCCTCTCCCTTTGTCCCTTGCCCTCCCTATGTGTGCATGTGCTCTCTCTCCCTCTATAAAAATTTTAATAAAAATTATAAAAACCTTAATAAAATAGAAAATATCAAAATATGTGTATTTTGTGTATCAAAAGGAGTACGGGTTTCCCCCACTATCTAAAAGTAGTTTCCTATGAAATCTTTTGTAAGCCAAAATGGTGTAAAGCAAAGAAGCAATTACCCAAGGTCCTGATCTTGGGGATCTTAAGATCCAGCCCTGTGCTGGGCTCTGCACATAGTGACAAGTCTGCTTGAGGTCCTCTGCTTCTCCCTCTTCCCCTGCTCGCTTTCTCTCTCTCTCTCTCTCTCTCTCTCTCTCTCTCTCTCTTTCTCTCTCTCAAACTCTCTCTACGATAAATAAATACAATAAATCTTTAAAAAAGAAATATTTCTTATTATATAGTTCTTGGTAAAAAAAAATTGAAAAACAGTGGCTCACATTATATCTATGGATTAGTTCCCCAATTAGAATATATGTTATTTTTGGACAAGGACTTACCACCTGGGCTTGAAATATTTCACTCTCTCCAATTCATATGGTATCTAGGTTGTTTTGTTCATTGTAAGTGTTGATTTTCTTTGAGCTTATCTCTAATTCTTCTTAAATCCTCTAACAGCGGGACCCCTGGGTGGGTGGCTCAGTTGGTTAAGCAACTGCCTTCGGCTCAGGTCATGATCCTGGAGACCCGGGATCTAGCCCCCCATTGGGCTCCCTGCTCGGCGGGAAGCCTGCTTCTCCCTCTCTCACTCCCCCTGCTTGTGTTCCCTCTCTGGCTGTGTTTCTCTCTGTCAAATAAATAAAATCTTAAAAAAAAAAAAATCCTCTAACAGCTTTCCATAAAATTGCCCTTACAGTTCAGGCAGGCAGATTAGAATCTCCCAGTTCCCTCTCCCCACTCTGGAAAACTTCCTCAGGACTCCTCTCTTCTCCAGTTCCAGTCTGGTTTGCTGCTGGATTGTCATTCTGTGAATTCTCCTTGCTTCTTACCTGGGCTGGATCCCTTGATGCCTCTTTTGTGGCCAGTTCTGTTATTTTGGTAGAGCACATAGTCCAATACCTTAGGGAGCTCGTATACCTTCACATTTGAATGATAAATTGGCTACCTGTAGAACTCTGGTTGAAAACTGTTTTCCCTCAGACTTTTAAGAGCAATACTCTAGTGTCTTCTAGTTTCCACTGTTGCAGTTAAGAGCCATGCCATTCTTATTCCTGAACTTCTGTATGTGACTTCTTTATTCTTCTCTGGAACTCTTAAGATCTTCTTGTATTTTCTATTCTAAAATATTACAGCGATCTGCCTTATGAAGTCTTCTCTTCAGCCATTGTGCTAGGTACTTAATGTAGAATTTATGTTCATGTTTTGGAAGAATTCTCAGAAATCCTCACTGCTTTCTTTTTGTAGATCTTGGATTAGTTCTGTGTTTGATCTTTTCAATTGGTCGTCTAATTTCCTTATCTGTTTTTCCTGTTGTCCATTTCTTGCTATTTTTGTTCTACTTTCTACAAGAGTCCTTCAACTTTATCTTCCAACTTTTTTATTGAAATTTTAGTTTTAGCATCATTATTACTTTCCAAGAGCTCTTTCTTATTATCTGATTGTGCATTTTAAAGATTATTTTATTGAAAAAAATCTTGCTCTTGTTCCATGCATATAATATCTTTTATCTCTATGAAGGTATTTTTGTGTGTGTTTAGGTTAAAACCTTTTGTCTATTCCTAGTATTCTTTTTTTTTTTTTAAACCAGAGGCTTTTCACAGAATCTGGGAGTTAGGTCAGCTCCCTCCTGCCTGGTGTCCCATCAGCAGGCCCTCAGGCTTCACTTTCTGCCACTCTGCCCATTTCCCTTTCCGTCGTATAGTATGGAGTTTGTTGTCTTTAGTGTTTTTTCTGTTGTTTGAGGTGACTTCTGAGAGAAAGGGGTGAAACATCTTTATACCAACATTTTTTAAAACTAACATTTTAAAACAAGAAATCATTTCCTGGGCTTTTTAACTCATTAATTTCTCCATATATATGATTAAAAATAAAGGGACTATGTTAATATTTCTCCTACACAAGTATGTGGCGAACCTAATTAATGTTAATGTATTTATGTAGATGAAATCCTTGTGTAAGTATGAAATGGCATGCTGTTTTCAGAGAGCATAGAAAGAATGCTATATAGATTTTAAATTACCTTTCATGGTTTCTCATTTCAAAAAAACAGAGGGTCTCCCTTTTAACTTTAGATTTTGGCAGCCCTGTGTTTTTTTCTGCTCATGGCCAATTCAAATATCCAGAGTCTGACATCAGGAGACAATTCATAATATGAAACATGCTGAATGTGGCTTTGTGAAAGTTGTTAGTTCTCATGATATTGAGGTGTGAAGTTTACTTTTAAAATAGACTGTTTATTCCCTAACCTCATTTTAATGTTTTCTTTTTGAGCATCTGACCATGGTTCTTCCATCCTTGTAACTTCAATAACATTTCTTACAGAGCAATTGCTTACAAATAAAGAACTGCCTTTTAGTAGTTTAAACAGCCATAGAGTTTTTTGAGTAAAGAGTACAGAATGCCTGTTTTAGAAAGGCTAGGTCTAGAAGAGTAAGAGAGCTGGAGGAGACTGGGATGGTGCCATATTGTGGAAGAATGATAGTACACATTATTTTAAAGTTCTTCAACGTGTGCCACTTTAGTATGAAGCAAAAAAAACAAACAAACCCACTTTTAAGCTTCCAGCCATTTGGCAATTTATAGCATGGCAGGTAGAGCACAAGTGTTAGTGTTGGACTGGCCATGGTTTGAATTCCAACACCGCTGAGCAAGTCACTTAAAGTCTCATTTTCGGCCTCTGTAGAATGGAGTTAAGAAGGTACCCTTACAGGGGCACCTGGGTGGCTCAGTCAGTTAAGCATCTGCTCAGGTCTTGATCCCTGGGGTCCTGGGATTGAGCCCTGACCTTGGCTCCCTTCCTGAGAGGGGAGCCTGCTTCTCTCTCTGCCTACCACCCCTCTCCCCCACCCCCCGCCCCCGGCTTATGT
>PITA01027506.1:0-20834 GCA_004023965.1 Spilogale gracilis | reverse complement strand
TTAGGTTTACAAGTAGTTACTGATTACTTAAAAATAACAAGCATAGTAAAGCGGAATAATAAAAATAAGAAAACTCCTCAATGGAAGGCCCTTAAGTTTCAGAAAAAGTTGACTTTTCAAGGCAGTGGACGTTCTGTCTATCCAGCTTCCTCAGGCAGAAGCAAGCACTTTTCTAGGGCTAGCTTGAGTCTCACACAAGATGGTCACTGTGGTATCAGGAACTCTCAGCCCCCCAACAGTTACAATCCATTACAATTTACTCAGCTCTCTCTTTTGCTAAGAAACATGCAATACTGTTATTTATAATAAGAAGTATATACTTTGGTCTTCATCCACACTTTCTGGCTCATGGCTCCCAAATCTCTTGTCATTGCTTAACTCTTTAGAGCAATAGAGGCATCTTCTGTTCAAATATTTAGCTTTTGTCCTCAGTTCTTGTAAATAGCTTCAGAGTGCTAAATGTGAAAACGCATTTCTTCGGTTATTCGTAATAAACCCTGTTAACCACGTCTGCATTACATTAATGGTGTGACTCTTGGAAAACCCCTAGGTCAACACTGGATGGGGACTGGTTGCCAAGAGGAGCAATCATGATTAGAGGTTGGGACTTTTGGTCTCCACTGTCCCCGCCCCACATCCCACCCCACTTGTGGGAAGGGGAGAGGGGCTGGAGTTTGAATTAATCACCAATGGCTAATGATTTAATCAGTCATGCCTATGGAATGAAGCCTCCATAAACACCCCAGAGGATAGGGTTTGGAGAGCTTCCAGGTTGGTGAACATCTGGAGGTTACTGGGAGGGTGGTGCACTGGGAGAGAGCATGAAAACTCTGTTCCCTTTCCCATATAACTTCATCCTGTGCATCTCTTACATCTGGCTTCCCTGAGTTCTATCCTTGTACAATAAATTGGCAAAATAGTAAGTAAAATGTTTCCTGAGTCTGGGGGCTTTTTAGCAAATGACTGAGCCCAAGGCTCAGTGGGAAGTTCTGATTTACGGCCAGTTTGTCAGAAGCACAGCTTGAGAGAAAAGAAAAAATATAGGTTGGTCTCTGCCATGAGTTCCTGAGACAGAGCTCCTAAACCGTTTGTAGTTTCCTCCTAGTGATAAGACCTCTAGGAGCATCTTTTGTTCTAATATTTGGTCTCTGACCCAGGTCCTGACTGACCTAGAGCTCCTAAATCCATGAAATTCTCTCAGTAATGGGGGTGTCTTTCAGTCTTAGGAGGTGACTCTGAGTGAGCCCTCGGGTCCGGACCACTCACCAGAAGGACCATACTATGATTGGAACTTGGGATTTTCAGCCCCACATCCCACCTCCACCCCACTCTCCACGGAGAAGAGCGAGGGACTGGAACAGAGTCAGTGGCTGATGATGCCTATGTGATGAAGCCCCTATAAACATAAACATACAGGGTTTGGAGGGCTTCTTGGTTGGTGAAGAGGTGGAGGTGTTGGAGGAGTGGAAAGCTTGGAGAAGAAATGGAAGCTCCTTACTGCTTCCCACTTACCTTGCCCTACCCATATCTTCCTTCTGGGTGTTCATCTCTATCTTTTATCCTATACGTTTATAATAAACCATTAGATTGTACCTAAACTCTTCTAAGTTCTCTGAACCAGTCTAGCAAATTGACTGAACCCAAGAGGAGGGTCATGGTAACCTCTGATTTACAGCCTATTGGTCAGAAGATCAACTCAGAAGCTGGACTTAAGACTGACATCTCAAGGGGCTGAGCCCTTGACCTGAGGGATCTGATGCTATCTCTAGGCAAAGAGTGTCAGGACTGAGTGAAATCACCCAGCTGGTGTCTGTGAATATCTTGCTGGGAGAAGCCCACATGTGTTTGATGACCAGAAGTGAAGTGTTCTGAGAGTCAAAGTGAAGGATTGAGAGTGGAGTGCTGACAAGAGCAACACAGGTTTTCTCCTTCACAAAGAGCCTCTTCTGGGGTCAGGCTGAGGATGTGGGAGCATGACTGTTACAAGGAGGCTGGATCTTACAGCCCTCAACTGTGAGTTCTCTGAAAGCAAATAGTCCTAGTGAGATGTGCCTCAGGTATGGAGGAAGGAGTCTCATGAAGGTCTGTGGCTGAGTAAGTGGGAGGAATGGCAGCGTGGAGGGGCCATCAGCTGGCCAGTACAGCAGCTGATGACAGACAGGAAGACGCTCTCTTCAGCTAGACCCCTGGCTTTGGCTGTCCCTCTCCCACAACCCTGGCCCAGAAGTCTTCTTAGTTACATGAAGTTGAATTCAAAGCAGACCTGAAGAGTCCCTCCCTGTCTGACCAGGACTCCTGTGTCAAAAGCTAGATACTCTATTAATTTTGTGTGTGTGTGACCTCTCAAACTAGCACCTTGCTTAGATTTTTGTCCTTCAGAGAGACCTACACTTCATTGAATCCTGAAAACCTTTCATAGTTTGTCAATATCAGTCGCCTTGATTATGGAGCAGATTTCATGCAAAATGAAATAGTTTCTCAGGATGTTTGCCTATCCAACGCACATTGCCAAAACCTGGCACTGTCTTGGTCAGCCAGAGCCAAGGGATTGCCATATTAAACACCATACCCTGGTGTGCTTCTGAGGAAGCGCTGCCTTAGCCATACTTGACACACAGCCTCCTTTTTCTTTCCCTCCTTCCCTCCCCAAGGCTCTCCTCCAGCCATAGAAAATGGTTGTTGACCCGGGGTCATATATCATCTGTCCAGCACCTCTGACATGACCTAGCTCAACATGATGGGCTCACCCGGGAATTTTAGTGGAAAATATCAACAGGATGAGTTAGCACCAGGATCTGAACTGCAATAAGACACGTTCAGAAGTGGCTGAAGCCAGGACCATGCAAGGTCCATGGTCACGGTGTGCAAAATGAAGCATGAGCAAGAGTGAGACCCTAATAAGCACCAGTCAGGGGGAGAGATAAGACTGAACAGTGGGAGAGAACGTAGTACAAGGTGGAAGAGCAGAAAAAGAATAGCTGAGAATATTTCCTGAATATTATTTCTTTTCCTGGGTTTCCGTGCCCTCCTTATAATAAACCTCATTTTTTAAAAGATTTTTTATATATTTATTTGAGAGAAAGAGAACACAAGTAGGAGGGAGTGGCAGAGGGAGAGGGAGAAGCAGACTGCCCACTAAGCAGGAAGCCCAATGTAGGGCTAGTCCCAGGACCCTGAACTCATGACCTGAGCCAAAGGCAGATGCTTAACCAGCTGAGGTTAAGTTAACTAACCAAGGCACATTGATAACCTCCCTTCTTCTGATTTGACCTGAATAAATATCTATTTCAGAGGAGATGCCCACACTGCTCCCTTCCAGTTGACTAGGGAAGGTGTAGGGGGAATCTCAGATTATTCTTGTTATGGATTCTTGGTGTTGATAGGGCTGTGAACTCATTGGTGACCCTACAAACCTTCCAGGCCTCATACTGACATGTCTCTAACTTCCAGGGCTAAATAATTGCACTTCGTTCTCCTCATTTCTGGTTCCCTTAGTACTTTGTAGACAGGGCCCTCCTTCTGGGGGAGAAATGGCTTAGGGGGCCTAGAGGTCATTGATTTTCATGGCCTTTTCTTGCTGTGATTTGTAAGGATGGGGAGGAGAGAATTCCTCCAGAAGGCATTTTGTGTTTCTGTACTGCAGAAGAAGAAACTAGAAAAGGTCCATCAGCTTGCAACACTGACTATTCTCTAATTTTGTGTTATCAGGCTGCTGGGCTTTGAAAGAAAAAAGGCCCAAGCAGCAGTGCTGAATTTTAGGGCACTTCTAGGTTAGCTGGTGCTTGCTGATCTGACGGGATGGTCCTCAGTGGGATGGATACAAACTCCATCCATGTGTGTGAATAGCAGAGGCACCCACATCGGCTGGGAGGGCAGAGCTGCCGGTGACTCAGACAGCGTCTCCCCATGGGCTTGTTACCTTTCTATCCTGAAAGCAGGGTTTATTGCACAAATGGATGTTTCATGGCTTTTTTGCACTTGGAAGCTCACTGAAAGTTGATGTATTCGGTTGGCTGCTCTTACAAGGAGTTTTCTCGCTGTACACTTGCTCTGTGAGATGAATTTAAAATAAGCCAGGCTGACCTGACTGGCTGTGTTTCTTTCATTGTCTTCTGCCTTGAGAAGCGTTTGAAGCTGATACTCCCCGAGGAAATCATGTTTTCTTCGAGCGTTCATTCCTTTCAGCCTTATGGACAGTCTGCCTGTTGAGGCCTCACTGCTTGATGCTTTGGCGTGCAAAAGCAATTGGAATCTGGGCTGAGGGCTGAAGGAATAAATGTGGAGGGGACCAGACAGCTTTGGGAGACTTGCTGACTGGGGAACAGTTCAGAAGTTTCTAACTTCCAGGCCACTGCGGGTGCCATTCTAATCTGAGGTGCTCTGACTCATCTCTCTCACCCCTCCCTTCTGAGAGGCTCAGGAACCCAGTTCCATCCTGGGGACAGCACATGGCTGGGACTTAAAAGGCTTAAAAAGAGGGGAAAAAAAGAGTCCCATGTTTTCCCTGCCAAGCAAGAAACAGAGGTCCACTTGTGCAGCTTCTCTTCAGTCATCCTGCTTCTGTTCTGGAATAATTTATCTCATGAAGAATGGGCAAGGGCCCCAAGTTGTAGCTCCCCTCTCCCCAACACCTATAGATGTTCTTTCATACCAGGGTAATTCCCACTGGAGGAGTGTCCCTGGTTTACCTCAGAAGAAAACCCTTTTCAGGAAGAAGTATCCAACTATCCTCAAAAACAATAGTTCTGACGAGCATTCCTGCCCTAGTGGGAAGGGGAGTGGTCCCAAAGATTAATTAACACTGTCGCTAAGCAACCGTCTCCAACCCCAGCCCCAGAGGAGCAGGGTGAGAAAGAACCAGGCCACTTATTCCCCAGTCGCCACTTGGTCTGAACACACTGAATGAGGGTCAGTGTCCTTGGGTTTGTGCCGGGGGCAATGCTGGCTCTCAGCACAGAGTAACAGAACAGCCTTGGCCTTGAGACAGGCTGGGGCACTTCCCGTAGCCCTAATGAGGCAGCAAGGCCAGTGCCAGGGACCTGCCCCAGTTCAGCGCAGTTTTGTATACCTGATCTTTTGGAAGCCACACAACCTTGGGAGGTGTCAGTTATGCTCTGCAGATGATGGGCTCGAAGCTCAGAGAGGTTCGAAGGACTGGGCTAAGGTCACACAGGAAATGAGCGGCTCTGTCTGCTCTAAAGCACCACGTCCCTTCCGTGCCCGCTGCGGCTTGTACCGTTGCTTATTAATAGACTAAATAGTTGCAGATGAAGAAGTCCGGTAGAGCTGCTCACCACCCAGTCATGACGTGACTTCTTTCCGGTGACAGCAGCTTACTGTTTATGCACACAGTTACACGCGCCTGGTGTGCAGGTCGAGGCCCCATCTCCCTGGCTTCACACAGGGAATGAAGTCAGGTCTTCATGATGGGTGAGGAGAGCTACCCTCTCGCTTCTCCTCTATGCCCCTGCCCTGGTCTCTGGGCAACAACAGACCCCAGACCCCACAGCTCAAATGCATTCCCTTTCCCAGCCTGAAAGCTCTTTTCATCACCCCCGACTCTTCTCAGCGGAGCCTCCGTGACTGCTCCCCTCCCTGTTCCCAGAGCGCTCTGGGTGTTGCAGTGGTCACTGTAGGCCTGCACCCAGCTCCCCCGAATCAGAGGATGTCATAGCCCAACTGCTAGAAGAACTGCTGGGGACAACCTTCTGCTGCCCTACTCTGCTCAAGTCACACCCCATTTCAGTGGTCCCACCCAAAGGTGAATCGGGGCAGAGGGATGTTCTTTCAGGCTCCATGAGAGGCCTTTGTAGCACCAGGGCTCCCTGCAGGTGGCAGAGGCCATCACCGGGCCTACATTGCAGTTGGACCTCTCCACCTACCCATCCTGCATCCTCCCTTGCCCTTCCATAAGGTCGATCCCAAGGGCACCCTGCATACCCAGCTCCGTCCCTGAGTCTGCTTCCTGGGGCAGCTCAGCCACCACGTTCTCCCTCAGACCTTCTCTGTAGGTGACTGTCCTGCCCTTTAGACTGAGCTCCCCAAGGGCAGCAGCCGAAGCTTCTTTGTTTCCAAACCCACAGAGCCCACGTCCAGCAGACAGTAGGTCCTCAGGAAATGTTTGTGGAATGAATACATGTAGTCATTTTACAAGGTATTGAGAGATGAGAGGAAATGAAAAGCAGGCAGGATGCTGCGGAGAGGGCACCCCATTCAGTGCCTTTTGTTTACCATTGCCTTCCCAGAAGAGGCTGGGTTTCTCTGATCCTCCCCTGCCCACCCCCACCCCCACCACTTCCCACAGGCCACTCCCTTCTCCAGCTGGGACTTGGCTAGACTCTTTCCTCTGCCCCCAGCCTCCATCTTTCTGGATGTGGTCTCTCAAGAGCTACTGGAGAGGGGAAGGCAGGAGCAGAAGTGGTGTTAGCCGCCGAGCCAGTGTGTGGCTGGAGGCCGCTAATTCCCAAATAACGACCTTGTGCTCTACAGGTCTCTCCGTGTGTAGATATTCTTCTTTTAGTTGATCTCTATTTATTTTAACCTTTGTATTTCTCATTAAATTCCCTTTTTTGGGTGAGATAAATGTGTTGCTCATACCCAACCACATCAAGTCCCAGGGGCTATCAGGTGGTGCTGGTCCAGATGGAGGAATGCTGTGTTGAGTTGCGGTAGAGTTACATCAAGGGGAAGGACAATGATTCCTTCGCATGATCTTTCTTTGGACACAGTTCAGAGGTGGGGGTGCCCATCTTCATTACCCCCGCAGAGTAAAGAGGAATGGGCAGACCTCTCTGCGGAAAGCTCTGATAAATTTGACATGAGGGACCCCAGTGGGCACTCCACAGCTTCATGGGTCTCAAGTCATAACCCCTACTGACCTTGGGACTATGATGTCAGGGGCTTCAGTCTTATTGCCCGGGGCTGCTTTTGAATAGTCTGGGCCCAGCCATCACCAGCTGGAGAGGCTCCTTGCTGGGCCTTCTTGAGGACTGGAAGAAAATTGGGCCAAAGCAAAAATGGACAGAGTCTTGTCCCCTCATGGAGGGGTTGCCCCCTTGCCTCAAGCAGGCCAGGAACATCCCTCATGATGTC
Organism: Spilogale gracilis; assembly: GCA_004023965.1. NCBI lineage: Eukaryota > Metazoa > Chordata > Mammalia > Carnivora > Mephitidae > Spilogale > Spilogale gracilis. Next base: position 13,742 of record PITA01027506.1, on the reverse strand, counting down.
TCAAGCTCCAGGGTGGCTCCCTCTGACGACATGACACTGGAGGGCCTCTTGAGGGAGGACGTGCCTCTAATTTGAGACCACACAGCTGTGTTTGGGTAGACATCAACACATAAACAGGGGCTGTCCGTGCTGCCCTGCAGATGCATAAGGCAATCAGAGTGGACTTGTATTTGTCATCGCTCAGCATTCCTTATGATCTCTTTACTACTGCTGCTCCTTCCCTGGCCCAGCACAAGCACTCCAGCAAACCCCCAGACTGTTGTTGCTTATTCTTATGGTAGGAGACAATCCTAGAGTCATTTTAGGCTCCAAATGCTGACTCCACCTGACATGAGCCTGTCTAGTCTCCAGGAGCAGTCAACGTTGTGAACCTAATAAGAGGCCACACCCTGTCTCCTTCCCCAGCGGCTGCCTGTGGACTAGAAGCCCATTGTGGGGAACAGGGTGGCAGTCTGGTTGACTTCTCCTCAGTCTCTCTGGGGCTGGCCCATGGGTAGGGGGTGTGGCAGGGAGAGGAAAAATCTCACCTCATAGATGGGATCGTCATAAACTGGCCTCACTTTTCAGGGCCAGCCGGTCTTCTAAAGCTGGCTCTCCATCTCTTGAGATGCTTTCATGAGCAATTTAGAGGTGTCCCCAGTCTCCCCTCCCTGACACTGCCCTTGTCTCCCAAGTCAGAGCATTTCTGTTTTGAGGAGAGAAACAGGTCCCATTTGTGAATTGGGGCAGAGGGATGTTCTTTCAGGCTCGATGAGAGGCCTTTGTAGCACCAGGGCTCCCTGCAGGTGGCAGAGGCCATCACCGGGCCTACATTGCAGTTGGACCTCTCCACCTATCCACCCTGCATCCTCCCTTGCCCTTCCATAAGGTCGATCCCAAGGGCACCCTGCTTGGGGTGACACTCCTTCTTCAGCTTTTGCTATTTACTTCCATCTTAGGCGCACTGGGTGGCTCCATCAATTAAGCTTCTGACTCCTGATTTTGGCTCAGGCCGTGATCTCAGGATTGTGAGATCTAGCCCCGAGTCAGGCTCACACTTAGTGCAGAGTTTGCTGGAGTTTCTCTCTCTCCCTCTCCCTCTGCCCCTCCCCCCTGCTCACTTTAATTAATTAATTAACTACTCTTTTTTAAAAAGAACATCTTTAAAGAGCTTTCTTATTTAGCATTCCAAATAGTTCTATGGCACTGGTAGTTTTTATAGAAAGAAATCAAGGCTCATAAATGTCTCAGATTGGCTTAGATTTGGATGCATGTGACAGAGAAACCCAAAATAAGAATGACTTAAATAGGATAGAGGGGAGGATTTCTCTCTCATCTCAAAGAAGCCTGGAGCTAGACAACCCAGAACTTACAAGGTATTATGTAGTGTTAGAACTCAAGCTTCTTGTATCCTGTTTGTCCACCATCCTCAGCAGTAGCTTCTACTTCATGGTGCAAGATGACTGGTTAAGTTTCAGCCAGTAGGAAGAAGGAAGGGCCGAAGAAGGCTGGACCCTCTTCCCTTAAAGACACTTTCCGGAAGTTGCATACTACTTTCCCTTACCTTTCATTGGTTAAAACTTAGTCACATGGTTAGAACTACCCGCAAGGGAGATTGGGACGTGCAGAGCTTCTGTTACCAAGGGAACAAAGAATGGATATTTGGCCAAATAATAAGCAATTTCTGTGGATATTAAATAACTTGCTCAGAGTTTTCCAGTTGAACTCTGTCTACAGAAGATAATAGTGATACCAGAAGGAAGAAGCAGTAAGGACATGGGAAGGGAGGAGGGGGAAACTTAGGATAATATCTGCCCTGTGGTCCAGGACATGGCTCCAGGTTCTCCTGCCTGCTCTGCTGAAAGTCCAGTTGCTTTGCCAGAGGAAGGTCAACTAGCTAGCCACCTGACTGCCACATGGCTCTGTGGTATTAAAGGAGGAAAAATGCCAAAGGCGTGTTGAAAGGGTGAGGAGGGGTAAAAAGTAGTACAATTTTTATTTCCCTTCAGCTTTCTGCCCCCTTGTTTCTCTTTAAAAATGGTGGACTTATGGTTCCATTCTACTTTAGCTAATACGTGGTGAGCTTTTACTCCATGGAAGATCCCAGATGGGCCCTGGGGGATTGTTGGAGTAGGTCATTGAAAAGATATGACTGCTGGTTGACCTGTGAGCTGGACCTGGGCAGTCTGAGGCTGGACAGCAAGAAGAAGAACTGGAATTTGAATTCTGATCTTTAACTCCACATAGCAAGCAAGCAAGGTGAATTAAAGTGAGCCTAAGCAAACCCAACTCTCTCCATGGTAAAGAACCCAATGCCAACATCAGATGTGGGTACCACACTTTACAGTTTACACAACATCCTCAGTCTTTTTGTCCAGGCAACAATCCAGGGCCACTAATGGCTCATGGAAGCATCACAACCACCAGATCCACTGAAGGCAGGGGCAAACAGCCAACATACTTTGGTAGCCTCAGGGGGCAATGCAGAACTCAGAATGGTCTCAAAACTGGTTTTCATGCCAGTGACCTTAGGTCAGCAAGGTGAATGGGATCCGATCCCCATTGCTCTCTTATTTCAGAAAGCAATGGGCACTCAAGAAATTTGAGGAAATCAAAAATTTTCACACAGATCTGTAAGCAAGAGTAAATTATCTAGAGCACTGGTAGGTTTTCAGTGATGTGGAGAGTTGTTGATTCCGCCAGATGGAGCAGGTGGGTTGAAAGGAGAAGGGAACTCCCCAGAATTTTCTACTGTGAAGCTGGGTGCCCAGGACACCGTGGTGAATGAGCATTAGGGTTCATTGGCCTATGCCAATTTCCTTTCCTTTCCTCAGGACAGGAAGAAGGAAATGAGCTTCCAAAAGCCCTCATAGAAGTTATATCAATTTACTGTTTTCTTTCTTTTTGACAGGGATTGTTAAATGCCTTGGACTAGGGCTGTGTTATTATTTCAGAATGAATAGCTCTTGAAGGACTCCTGATGCCTCTGGAGAACAGCACTAAGTGGGTGTGAGCCATAATCCTTTGACCCTCATCCCAATCCCTACCTGGATTTATGGGCTCCCATCACACAGCGGGTGGGTAGAGGGGCCAGTCAGGCTCATCAGCTGGATCATCTGGCTGGAGCTGTTGTTACATAACCTGGGACTCTGCTCAAAGCCTCAGCTTCATGAGATTTCCTCATTTTGCACAACGCTGCAACCGAAGCTATATCTTCATTGTGTAAGATCAAGTTTAACCACAGACCAACCAAACAGCCTGTGTCTTGCTAGACAAGGAAGGAAGGAGGGGCCTGACCCACTGAAGAGTGCTGTCTTTTAATATGGAGGGAGGGTTTCTTTTGGAGAGTGGGGATCAGGGACCCCAGGAGTTCAGATTAGGACACTGTGCAAGATTTTGTCTTGCAAGCTGTTAGGTCACTGTTCCAACATGTGATTAAAATGAACAATGGATTAAAATGCTGGTGTAATGCTATTATAAAAATTTTAGTTTGGACACATCCTTAGAAAAACTCAGGCTTCTCCTCCACAAAAGTTGTCAGAACAATAATGGAGAAAACTCATAGTTGTCCAGTGAATTGAATAAATCCACATAAACCCTGGGGGGAGGGGTAGATATTTCTAAGAACTGAGTTGAGAGAACAGTGGATAGTAGAAATAAACTTTTTTTCCTTGAAGCTTCAATAAAAGTAGACTCAATAAATTAAATACGCTACAAGATTCATGGAATTGAGTCATAAGGAAAATAAACACAAAATCCTGTGGTTCAGGCTACATAAAGATAAGCAATTCAGAGTTTGTTTCTTTAATAATAAGCTCTTTCCTGTTTAGACAGAGTCTGTCAAGGAATTGGTGCAAATGTGTTTCTGCCCACTGTTTTCTTATTTGCCCTTTCCTGCCAAAATTATTCATTGCAGCAGTTGTAAGAATTAAATGAAATACTATACACCATTAAGCTTGATGCACGAGAAAAACTAGATAAATGTAGTTAAATTAGAATCTGAATAGTGCTTCTCTTCCTCCTCCTTCCTTCTCATTTTTCCATCCTCCTCTTCTTTGTTGGTTCTTCCCCAGAACTCTTGTGGCCCTGCTTTCTGGGAATTTTGCTCATCTATGTACTCAATCAATATTTATCAAGCTCCTTATTATGTATGAAGCTGTCTTCAAGGCCCCAGAGTCTCAGTGTTTAAGAATGACAAAGTCCCTGTTTACATTTGAGGGGTAATAAACCAACAGATGAATACTTCTATGGTATAATTTCGAGTTCTGTAAAGTACTATGAAGAAAGACATAAGAGAGTAATGGGATAGAGACCAGCAGGTGGGAGATAATTCCACGGAAAGATCAGGGTGCCCCCTTCTAGCGAAGGTACAACAGTGTCCTGAATGAGGAAAGGAGTAAATCCACAGAAAGATCTGGGGAAAGTTCACAGCAGAGGCAGGAGAAACAGCAGGGGCAAAGGCCCAGCGGTGGGACACAAGATTGGTTTGATCTTCAGAAAACAAAAAGGCCAGTGTGGCTGGAGCAGAGTGAGCTGGGGTGAAGGTTGTTAGTGATGACCCTCGAGGCATGGCCAGGGGCCAGGCCACAGAGGGCCTCGTAGGGGTGTGCTAGGGAGTTTGTTCCGAGTGCATACTAGGATGGATGAAAAGTTATTGGAGGGCTTGAGTCACAATATTGTTTATATGTTTTAAAAGGATCAGTCTGTTCACTGGAGAATATGGAAAGGAAAAACAGAAGCAGAGAGACCACTTAGGGTGTTAACAAAGAGAAGGAGTAGCAGTGTAACATAGTGGGTAAGCCTCTGGAGCCAGACTGCTGGGGTTGGAAGCATGCCTGTGTCGTTAAGGAGCAGTGTGAACATGGCAGTTAAATAACTCCTCTGGGCCTCAGTTTCCTGATCTGTAAAATGGAGATGATCATAGTAAGATCTGCTTTCTTGTACAATTCCAGGTGGAATCACCATCTGGAGCAGTATGAATGCAGTGTGAATGATACTACTTGAAGTTGTGTGGCGCAGTGGTTTTTTGTTTTTTTTTTTAAGATTTTTATTCATTTGACAGACAGAAACACAGCCAGAGAGGGAACACAAGCAGGGGGGAGTGAGAGAGGGAGAAGCAGGCCTCCCGCTGAGCAGGGAGCCCGATGTGGGACTCGATTCCAGGTCTCCGGGGTCATGACCTGAGCCGAAGGCAGTCGCTTAACCAACTGAGCTAAGTCGCCCTGCATTATTAAAGCCACCCAGGCGCCCCTGCAGTGGCTTTAATAATGATGTCTATCTTGTTGGATTAAACCATCAAACACAGAGAACGTGCGTAGAAAAATGCCTGACACCCAAGAAGAGCTTAACAAATATGAGCTATTCTTTGCTGTCGAGGTGAGAGATGATGTTAGCTTAGATTAAAGTGGTAACGGCAAGGGTGAAAAGAGCTCAAGTTTGAAATAAAATGTGAAGGAAGAGCCTGCCCTGGCTCCCAGGGGCACAAGCAGTCCTGACGGTGGCACTCAGGGACACACCTTTGCCAAAACTTCTAGGTGGGTTTTCAGTCTGATTCATTTTGGAGCTGGGTTTTTCAGCATCTTCCCCACTAGTATGTTTCCCACCTAAAATGATGAGTGTATGTAGTATGGAACAAGATACCACAGATAAACGCCCAGCATAGTGCCCAGTACATTGTTTGTTTTAATAAATGTAAGCTGTCGTCATGACCATCATGACCATCATCACCAGCTGAGTGCTTGACGATGTTCCCGCAGAACCCACATATATACCCATAACCCTACAGGACAGAGAGCTCAGCAGTTTTCCTCTCTTGTGAGGATAGCTACAGACTGCAGAGCCTTCAGGAACTACTATCTTGAGGCCACAGTGCCCTTGAGGTCTTTTGGGTAGTTTCTGAGATGCCTGTCCTTGTGCCCACAGACACACTCCAAAGTCCCCAAAGGGCTTAAATAAGAACCAGCCCAACCAGGAAAAGAAATACCAGAACATATAGAAAAGCATATGGTTCAAAGGCATGATTCATCTTTATTTCATTGATTTCACCAATCATTTAAAGTTAAGAAATTTGTTTAGGTCCCGTTCCTTTTTCTCACCCACTTGGCCCTAATGAATCACAAAAATTGGAGGTGGCAGGGGCACTCAGCAGGCCCAAGAGTGAAGACACCTAACTTCTCCAGGGTGTTCCTCATCCCCCCAGCATGGCGGCCATGGGGCAAGAAGTGTGGGTAGCTCTAGGTAGCCGCTCTGCCCCCTTCAGCCTGTAGGTTTTAGTCACATTGCTCTTTTGGTTACTCATGCGTGAGGTAATCTCCCCCATTTTATTTGTTCTTGGATGTTTGAGCTATATCATTCCTTCTTCAAAAGTTATAAAAATGAGGCCTCAGCCAATAACTCAACATAAAAAGAGGTGCCATTTTCTCATTCTTGGTCTCAGTAATGGTTCCTGCCATGAGCCAGTCATCATGGAAATGACTCAGCCTTTCTCTCTTGTGTTAGTAAGGTTTAACTGAGTTTGGTCCTGACTCAAACTGGCTAGGAGCAGAGCCAGAGCGATAGAAGCTGTGCCAGAATGTGTTACTGTGTACCCATTCACTTGATTTACCCCAGACTCTGGAAACCGGCCATACCAGCCCCTCGCCTTGCTTCCAAACTGGCTGCTGTCTTAGACCAGTTCATAGAATGGGAGTCTATTGCCCTTTGCCCTCTCCTGCCAGGGAACTGAGGCTACAGTTCTGAACTCAAAATCAGTCATCTAGCTCTCTCTACATTTCTAATATCAACAATACTTATTATCTTCTTAGGGGTCCTGGTGTGAGAACTGATTCAGACCCAGGTCTCAAGTGAAACCTCTTATTAGATGACTATTACTGGGGAGCCCCTGGTCTTCTTTTGGTTGAAATGATCACTCTGGAGTATACATGGGGAGCCTGACAGCAGGAGTAAGCAGGAGTCCATTCATCTAACAAACATTATCGACTACCGACCCAACACCAGGCAGTGCTGGACATCTAGGATGGTGAGCCAAAGGCACAGTCCCTAACGTCAGGGACCTCCGAGATCTAGTGTGGCAGACTGGTGAGAAAAGAAACAATTGGAGCACAGTGTCATTAGTATTGTGACAGGTCTTCAGGTGCTTTAGGGGCATCAGGGGTTACCTGACTCACACTGTTGGCCCAGAAAGAATTCCTAAAGGCAGGCATGCCTCAAAGTCTCCAGGAAGGTACACCGAGCCATATAATCAGAGAAGAGCCAGGAAGGAGGCAGAGGTGTGTTCCCAAGGAGAAAGGGAACAGTAGGAAAAGCATGTGTGACAAAGCCAGCTGGCTGTGACCCAGATATCCATTTCCTCCCTCTTCCTGGGTTCACAGCTGCACTTGCAGTTAAGTGTGGCCCTGTGACAGAAGGCGTGCAGACATGATGGGTGGGCTGACCCAGAAGATCCTCTCGAATCTGCCTTTCCCTCAGCTTTCCCATGTCAGCTAACTGGGAGCAGGTAGGAGCCAGGTCACGGAGGGCTTGTATGCTGCCTGCAGGAACTCGGAAGCTGAGGTATGGGTGAGAACACTGGGTTTTTAGAGTAACAGAGTTGGCACTGTCAGTGGCAAGGTGAAATTGACCTGAGCTCTGTGCTCCTAGAAAACAGTAATATTTAAGAAATCCTTGCCCTTTTGTTTCCCCAAATCCCCTATTCTTTGCTGTTACAAGGCTAAACCTCAAAGGACAGCCCTGCCCTTTGGTATTTTAAGATAAGACCCACTGGTATCCTTCTTCAAGACTCCTATAAGAATTAAACATGAAGCCCTTGTATATCAGCCCAATTAAACCCCTACCCCCCCCCCTTTTAACTTTCCTCCATCATCATTCTCCCTATTGCAATCTCTGGTATGAAAGCATCTCTTTAACTGCCTGGTGCATAAGTGACTACTACACATTAATGTAGTAGTGTTGAACTAAAACTTACTTCTACTGAGAGTAGACCATTATCTGCTCTATTTTTCTTTAACAACTTCTATTATATATTAACTTGTCATCAGTCATCCATGAGATGTAAACTCCTTGAGGAAAGAGCTTGTCTTCTTTACCATTTACCCCTGTTTCCCCAAGGGCGTAGAGCAGTTCCTGGCACCCAGTAGGCCCTCAGTAATTAGGATAAATTATGGCATGGTGACATCCAGCCTACATGAGCTTTCTCCCATCCTCCCTAGGCTCTTCCTGCCCTTCTCTCTATCTATTGTGTCTCTCCCTCTTTGTCTGTCTTCTGTTCTAGTCCCTTCCTGTTCACCTGCCTCCCTCTCTCCTCCCTCTTTTTGATCTCTTTCCTAATCCCTCTCTTCCTCTTGCTCCCCCTCCCTCCTCCCTCATCCCCTATTCTCCAGCCAGCCAGGCTGTTCACCTGAGAGTGTGCAGTGCCAGGTGAGAGGGTTCCAGCTATGGCAGGACTGAGCCAACCAAGTTCATGTCCATATATGCTGGGTAAGGACAGTTCTAGTGACTTCGACATGCCTTTGTCCAAGCTCTCCTCGAAAGTTAAAGATTCACTTGAAATTGGCCAAGTGTGTATTTGGAAAACAATCAATGAGTTGTCCTGAAGCCTTGCCCTCAGCAGGATGCTGAGAGCTAGGGAGGAGACAGGAACTGGATGAGGCTGCTGCCTTCCAGGAACTACCAGTCTAGTTAGTCAGGGAGGTGAAGGCCCATTTGAGGTCTCCTGGGAAGCACAGGCAGACCCAGGGTGCAGGTGGTGCAAGCTGGTGAGTTCTGGAAGGTGTCAGCTGCTGTTACCATTGGAGCATGTGACCTGTATGTGAACTACTGCAGCCAGCCAGACAAGGAGACCAGGGATTCAGCTGCAGAAGGGGAAGCGTCTGGCCATGACCATGAGGCTCCTCGGGCTGCTTGGACAGGAGCTTAATGAGGAGCCCCTTCTCTTGTGGAAACCCTGCACTGGCTTCCCTACCCGGCCCCTCCCTGAGGCTGAGAAAAGGAGCCAGAATCAATGCCTGCAGATTTCCCGAGAGCACAGAGTCAGCACTGATGAGCTGGACCTTTGGCCAGGGCCACAGAAAGCACCACAAAGCCATAGTGTCCTACAGCTGGGTGACAGGTTTTCTGTTCTCCACAGGACAAAGTGACTCAGCAGAGTGGAGTATAACGGCTCCCTCTAGTTTCTTCACAATTATCAGCTGAATTGGTTTAGCTGCCCAGAAACTGATTAATAAAACCTACAGTATCAGCCCCTTCCCCTCCAGGCTGGCGAAACTCTATGCATTAGCGTCCAATGTTCTGGAGGCGCATGGTGAGGCAGAGCCAGCGAGGGGAGCGAGAAGGTGGTCAATCTGTGCTGCTGTGCCCATTCCAGGCAGGTGGCGATCCTGGAAACAGGGAAACTGTTTCTGCTGTGTGCAGTGTGGAATTCCTCTTGTCCCTGCTTCTATAAGAAGGATATGCCGGAATCTTTCTGGGAAATGCCTGGGAGAATCTCATGACCTTCTAAGGTGGGTCCTTGTAGTTCTGCAGCGCTGGGAGGGCAGAGGAGGGAGAGAATCTTTTCCTGAACCCTGGCATTTCTGGATATGCTTCAGGGAAGGAAAGCAAGGAGGGTGGAAGGACTGAGTAAAGCCAGTCCAGGAGGCTGATTCTCAGAGTACAGAGGGAATGATGGAAGGAAAGGGTTAGCAGAAAGGAGTTAGTGTGGGTATTTGCTAGAGCAACTCCCGACTTGCTTCAGGAAGAAATTCCCTATTTTATAATCTTGATGACTTCTGGCCCCTCATCCCCAACAACTTTGCACAAAGTACCCACCGAAAATATGCCCATACAGCCTTGTTCGCTTAGTCACTTCTTCCTTATCGGTGATGATCTTCCTACTCACACTTCACTCCCCTTGCTGACTCACAGGTTGCCTTAAAAGCTGCACTTCTGCACCTTGGGCAGGTCATTTTATAACACCACAGCTGCTCCCTGGCCTGTGTGTGATGTGAGGTGGTGTGTTAAGAGTGTGATAACAATGTCTGAAACCAAAGTTCATGGCCCAGGCTAATGGATATTTAGGACAAAGGTCCTGGTTCCATTTCCAGGTCTCCCTCCCCCATTAAGTGGGATATTTAGAGAATGTCTAAATGCAATACCAAAAAAAAAAAAAAAAGACTAACTTAGTTTACTTCTGTTTACAAAAAAAAAAATAAAGATTTTCTAGCTTCCACATTTCAATATTAAGATGTCTTATGTTATTGAAATTTCAATAGCAATAAAGCAACACAGTGAGTCTTGGAGGTAGGGGAGAGAGAAGGGGTAAACATTTCTAATCTTTAATGATTATCTGTGCTATGCCAGGCACCATTCCTGTTTTGCATACACTTTAACCCTCACAGGAATGGGGTGTTAAAAAGTGTGATGGATCTTATTTCACGGTTGAAGAGAATGGGACTCGGAGAGGCTAAGTGCCATGTGCAAGTTCACATGGCAGTAGAAGATACAGCCAAGATGGGAGTTTACATCTGCATGGCCAGAATTCTTCCCACCACCCCAGACTCTGTCCACAAAACCCATCATGCCTTTGCCTTTCTTTGTAGTATCAGTGCAACCTGTCTCTACTTCTGTGTGTGGAAAAGCAGAATTATCTACTTAACGATAAAAAACCTTTTAGAGGTAATTGTTTTACGATCTACAAACCTCTTGAATCCATATGATTTAATTCTTACTACAACCCTGTGTGTGGGTATCGCTGTTAGAGATTGTGGTAAACACTTGTTTTTGCCAGCCTGGTGTCCATCTGTTTCTTTCTGGCACCTTCCACTCCTGAGGGGATCACTTCCTCTACCCCACTGCAAGGGTTTTGTCTGAGACTGACCCCACACACTGGCTCTGGGGGAGGGGGGTCTAGACCCAAACTGAGCCAATGAGGGCATGCCGTCGCTGATTGGTTTAGGGGTGGGCACATCAGATGGCCACACTGGGCCAATCCCAGAGCAAATGGAGGGAATGATGGGGAAGGGGTGCTCTCTTTGTGGTGGTGGTACAAAGCTGTAGATGCTGCTGATTGCCTTTGCCTGATTTGAGAAGGGCTGGTCTGAGAATGGAAACGATACAGGGGAAAGTAGAGCTGAAGGAGGTCCTTGATGGCAAGGTTCGGACACCCAGGTCCACTGGTGCCCTATATCCCAGAAGCCTGGATTTTTCAATTTATTATGCTAATAAACTTGTTTTGCTTACTCTACTTTGAATTGGGTTTTTATCATTTTGTTATGTATCATTCAAGTTATTGCTCCCCACCATCAAAGGAAATTTGATTGAGGTCATTGTCTTCATCATTGTCAACCTCATAGACTGCTTGTTAATTGTGGATTCTGGGAATGAAAGAAGGATCTATCCCCAGGCATGGTGGTAGAGTGGGTGCATAATAACAGTATAAGTCATTATGAACTAAAAAGTGCACTTGAATCCACCCTCCCTCTTCCCTTTCTTCTCCTCAATCTCCTCTCATTGGAAAGGAGCCCAGAGAATTGACAGAACTGGGGAAGTAGTAGGGGGAGAAGTGGTTTGGGGACATTGTCTGTTGGAAAGGAAATAGGACTTCCGTGTGAAAGGCACATTAGTCAATATCAAATGAGACACTAGGTATTTGGTGAGAGATCAGAACTGAAAATGCATTGTAGGTGTCATGCATAGAGGTGAATGAGGTCAGAAGCCTATGCAAGGAACCAAGTTCAGGGTATTAGCCCTGATCCCTGGAAAAAAAGATGAGTTTAGTACCAGGGTCATTCAAGGGAAAACTCATGCAGAAAAATTTACTTTAGAACACAAAGTAGGTGTATCTTCAAGTATGTACATTGATTTAAAAAAATACAGACTATCATTAAAGTCATAAAATGTATTATTCCCGCATAATTCATCAATTTCTTTGGCAGTTGAAGAATATGTAGGTATTTAGGGTAAGATGCCTTCATCAATTTTGACCATAATAAATAGTTTCCATTTTGAAAATAATTTCAGAACGTCAGAGAATTGCATAATTCTTATGTGTAATTTTGTGTGGACAAATTTGGAATAAAAACAAAACAAAATGCCTACTCAAGTGATAAGACTGAAGTCATGTTGCAGAGCAGAGCCTTGTCGACATTTTGTGTAAATCAAGGGTGTTTTAATTATTTTGAGAAGTCTGTAGTCTCATCAAATGAGAAGAGAATACAGTGATTGAAACTGCTGCTGAAAATGTGTATGCACGGATTTTGTTTTTCCTGGCTTCATGGAGCCGACCCTTATTTATCTAGAGGGAGAGAAAAAAAGAAATGGAGGGGGGTTAGCATATTACATTCCTAAATTAAATGCAAGCTTCCTGGACAGTTGTAGCAGACTGACAGTACCATTTTTGAGCCTTGATTTTCAAGGCATTTCCCTACTTTCCCTTAGGTAAGCACCCTGCCCTCCAGGTCATGGGCTCTGCATACATTTATTGAGGCTGAGGCTGATGTTGACATCCATCCTTTTCAACAAAGTCCCCTGAAGATAAAGCTCAGATTGGTTGTGCAGAGTTCCAGACCAAATCCAGAGCTGAGCACCACTCTGAGGGCAGGGACAGACACATGGATGTCCTTGACATTTGAGGTGTGATCTTCATAGTGCAGAGCTGTCCCCTCATTGCAGGATGTTTAGCTTCCCTGGCCCTTCTTTAAATGTTTGCAACACCCCCCAATCACTGTGACAGCCAAATCTCCGTCCACATTTCCAAGGGCTCTCCAAGAGGTACCGCCACTCCTTCCTTAGCTGAAAACTGCTAAGGGATTGCCTCTATGGATCTGAAGATGTCACCTTCAGGGAACTCAAAAGATTAAGTGTTAAAAGATAAAGTGGGGCATAGTCAAAATTTTTAAGAGTTTATTTCAACAAAAATTGATTGCAGTGAGGCAGTGCCAAAACGGAAGTTGTCAAGAACGCTTGGAGGACAGGAGCTGAGGGTCTATGTGTTTGGGGGGACTTATACATAGAAAAAGTGCAGGAGCAAAGAAAGGAAATTACTTGATTAGCCATAGCTTCAAGCCCAGTTGGCTGTTTGTGGTTGGTTGTCCTATGGGTTTGATTTCATAATCTTGAGGCACTGACAGTCTTAGGTTTTGGTTTCTCTCCATAGGCTGCCGTGACACTGAGCCACCTCAGTCTAAAGGCCACTCATTTAACTTAATACAAGAGACCTACATGCCTTACCCACCCTTAGGCCACCATCTGTTTCTGCTGTGGACATGTTCCTTACATCTCTTTGGTTGTTAGGCAGATAACAGGCTCCTTCATGACCACCGTCCATATGACTTTCTTACTAATTGCATGCAAATACTGTGGGCCTGGTAATTAGAATTAAGACTTTGGAGTTATTCCGTGAGAAGGAAAAATTCCAGAAATGCGGAAGCCTAGGAAGTGGTGTGGAGCCAAAAAGATATAGAGAGCAGCAGCCCTTCCTCGGAGCAGCACTCAGGGCTTGTGAAACCCTTATTGGGGTGGAGGTGTGCTGAGGGGATGGCCTTGGCAGATACATCCACTTTGCACTTGCCCCCACTCTGCCTGTTCTCTGCCTGTTGTAAGGGGTATGAAAGCTGGTTAGAGTAAGAGCCTTACCCTCAGGAAGGTCAGGCAGACCATGGAGGCCCTTGGCATACTATGACCTCTCTAAGTACATTTCCTCATCTGAAAAACAAAGAAGATGAAACCTATTTTGCTTGTTATCAGAATTAGGGAGCATACGTATAAAGCACACTAGGCTGTTTCTAGGA
>PITA01027505.1:0-20840 GCA_004023965.1 Spilogale gracilis | reverse complement strand
AGCTGGGCCCCCGGGGAGCAGAGAGCAGGGCAGTGGCTGGGAGGGGCTCATGTGGAGGCAGCTGGGGCCCCGGGGAGCAGAGAGCAGGGCAGTGGCTGGGAGGGGCTCATATGGAGGCAGCTGGGCCCCCGGGGAGCAGAGAGCAGGGAAGTGGCTGGGAGGGGCTCGCGTGGAGGCAGGTTGGGGCCCCAGGGTGTCCCCAGGGCACACGGGGTGCCGGGGGTCCCTAGCACAGCACTGTCACAGTCATGACCTCTTTCTTCTAAGCAGCCGCTGCTATCACCCATAGGGGGAGAAAACACTAGTTTAAGAAGGAAGAATAAACTCTTGTGGAAAAATTCGTGGTTAGCAGAATTTTCTTGCTATATTTTAATGGAGAAACTTATCTCTAAGATGGCTCGAAGTGGCATCTGAGAGGCAGACGGCGAAGACGGTCGCTGCCTGTATGTCTGGGGAGGACACCGTGTGGGGCCGGGGTGTGGGGCGGGGGCTGTGCCCAGCCCCGGAACCGGCGGGCACCCCGACACGAGGACGGACCCAGGAATCGGGAACTCGGGTAGGGCTCACGGCGTGGGATGTTGACATGGAGGCGCGCCCTCACTGAAGTCAGAGGTCCCTGGGGAGGACGGGTCTGGCTGGTGTCGCGGAGGGCGTGGAGAGGCCCAGCACACACGGCGGAGGGAGGGCCGGTGGAGAGGAAGGCACGTGCGCCACACTCGCTCGACAGGCCGGGGTTACAGGACCTCAGGCGGAGCCGGAGTCCCAGCTCGGGGGAGCTCTCACCGGGAACGGGCAATACCGCAGAACTCCGCCGCGCAGGGGCGCCTACATCAGAGCCAAGCTCAGTAAGAGCCCTGTGCCTATTTGTTCGGGTGCAAGGTGCATCCCACGGCCCAGACACGGGGCCCCGGAACACGGTGCCCGGACTCCTGCCCCCGCTGTCGGGTCTGTGCTGATGCACCCCTGCCCTCCGACCCGGACAGCTTGCACCCGGACGGAAGGGGAAGCAGTGAGAATGTAAATGACGCTCTGCAGTGTGAACACCACGGAGGCGGCGCTCAGGATCATGGGATCTAGCAACCCCAGCATCTTAATGATAGGGACTCTGTTAATGCTGCTGGAGTAAGTTAAGTCCTTCCCCGAGATTCACGGGATCACATCATGGGTCTCCTGAGGCGAACCGGCCGTGGCCTCCGGGGCGTCAGTGCCGTTCCCGTCCAGGAAAGGAAAGGCTTCAGCGCAGACCAGCTGTCCGTCCTGCAGTTCCCACATCCCGTCTACGATCCCCATGGCGTGGGCCGAAGCTGTCCAGTCTGCTCTAAGGCCTCCCTGGATGGAGGGGCGGGCAAGCAGAGCGACCATCCGGCCACAGCAAACAAGCGTTTGATGAGGAAGCAGGTGATACAAGCAGCAACAGGACGCGGAGAAGCAGTCCTTCCACGGAAAGTACAGCAGGCGACGGAGGGCGGGCGAATGTAAAGGGGAGACCAGAGGAGAAGGAGCACGAGTGACCCCCCAAGGGCCAGCGCCATGCTGGCTGACCAGGAGGCATGACCTGATTCAGAGCAGACACGGGTCCCTAGGAGCCTGGCCCCACCTGGGGCCCTCAGTACCCGAGGGGACATCCCTCCTCTCAGGGGGGCTCAATGCAGAGGAACAAATACAACTTGGACCTCCAGCGAAAAGCAGTGAATTCCTCCCATGTTAAAACAAGACCGGGGTGCCCATAAATCAGGTGTCCGTTCACAGTTGTGGGAACAAAGCCTGTACCCCTTCCACTCTAGGGCCAAGAGAGGAAGAGGGACGAGGAGGGGAAGGGGGAAGTGCCCTTTTTCCCGCCACACAAGCTCCCTCCCTCTCACCCACCCAGACATGGGAGGGAACCAAGGAACGGACACTGCCCTGGGCAGCAAGTGGCCCCCACGTCCGCAGCCCTTCCCTCACCCCTGCCACGCAGCACACTGGCCTCAGCCCGAGCCCCACCCCTCCTTCAGGAGCCTCTGCCGTGTTCCCACACAGTAGCCGCCCCAAAACACATGTGGAAGGGAGACCCAACAAGCAGACATGGGAGCTGGGGAGTCAAAGCCTGAGCAAAGCAGTGAAGGAGGCCCTGTGCACTGTGGCCAAAGTCCTGGGGCGCGCTCGGAACCAAACACTGCCGGCGCAGGAGTCCTGGGGTCAGGCTAGCATTCCGGGCGGCTGTCCCCACCACAGGCACTAGAAACTAGAGTGCCGGCCGCTGTCCCCGGCAATGCGCCAGGATGGCGTGCCCCTTGCAGACAGCAGCCCGGGGAGCCTCGGGGTGCACACACCTTGCACAAAATTCAGGGACTAGCCGGTCCCCCAGCAGCCGCCCCGCCGCCCGAGTTTCCATGAGTCTGTGCGTTGCCTCTGTCCCTGGGGCTTGGAGTAAGCACTCATCCCCCATCCTGACCTCAGCGCCCTCCGTCATCCTAGAAACCGGCCACGCTCCCTCGGGCTCGGCACGCGAGGGGAGCACCCCAGGGGGTGGCCATAGCAGAGCTGGACCCGGACAGCTCCAGATACCCTGAGCAGGCTCTGCACAGAGCCAGAGCCCAGCCCGCCCGGCACACCTGCACCTGTCCAGCCCCGGAGTGGGCTCGGAAGGCGGCAACCCCTCCACAGCAGGGGCTGGTCTGCAAGGCGACTAACCTGCCAGCTGGGGTAGGCTTCTGAGGACAGCAGGAATGAGTGCGGGAAATGCAGAAGGTTCGAGATGACACCTGGAGGCACAGGACCTAGCAGGGCACACACTCAGTGGGGCCCCATGAGGCCAGGCCAATCCCTCAGGCTCCCAAGGCTCTGCCTGGGCCGGGCTGGGTACCTCAGGCTGAGCTGACATCCCCTGATGGGCTCCATGATCTGGGTTTTCAAGATTGAGGACCTGCTGAAAGACTTCCGTGTCCAGAGAAACCTCACTTACCTAAGGGTGAGTGCTCATGGGCCCATGCCAGCACAGACGTTAGGAGTGGGGGGTCTGCTCGTGCTCTCCTACTGCCTGCTTCCTGTCTGCAGGAAGGCTCCACATGTGTGCTGGTGTAGTGCTCGTGCATGTGGTGTGTGCAAGCCTGTGCATGTGTGTGTGAGCTTATGCATGTGTGTGTGCGAGCCCATGCATGTGTACACAATCTTGTACATGTATGTGCAATCTCGTGCATGTGTGTGCTAGCCCATGCATTGTGTGAGCTTGTGCATGTGTGTGTGCAAGCCCGTGCATGCATGTGCAATCTCATGCACGTGGTGTATGCAAGCCCATGCATGCATGTGCAAGCTTTTGCATGTGTGTGTGTGCCAGCCCATGCACTGTGTGTGCGAGCTCGTGCATGTGTGTGTGCAAGTCCAAGCATGTGCACACAATCTTGTACATGTGTGTGCTAGTCCGTGCATTGTGTGTGTGAGCTCATACATTGTGTGTGTGAGCCCGTGCATGTGTGTGCAATCTCGTTCATGTGGTGTGTGCAAGCCCATGCATGTGTGCAAGCTTGTGCATGTGTGTGTGCGAGCTCATGCATGTGTGTGCAAGCTCATTCCCCTTTGCCTCAGAGATAACTGGAACCAGGGCCCTGGGCAGGCCTCATGCTGTCAGTGAAGATTTGTCTTATTAATTCCATTTTACCAATGCAGAGGCAAGGCACAGTGGCTCTTCACTTGCAGGCTCCTCATGACCTTCAAATAAATCGTCACAAGCTATAAGTACAAGGCTCTACCCTCTCGCAAAAGAGAGATAACACGTGAGGGGGTGACAACTGATAGGGACCTCTTATCAGGCACGTAGGGTGGGATCAATGCAGTCATTAGGACTCATTACACTGTCTCCTGCATGCTCTCTCTTCATACATTTTTGCTCATGAACAACAAGCCACTCAATACTATTTAAGACCATTGTACCTCTGGCTCTTCTATCAGATAAACCAAATAAATCAATTCCTCCCTACTGGCTTTGTTGCCTTTACGATTCATCGAAATCCATTCTTAAAACCTGAGTATCTCAGCATCTTACAATGGCACCATGCATTCTGTTGTTGTTTTCCTTTCTTCTGTTGTGGATAATACCCAGCCAGCACCCGAAATGTGCCACCTTAAGTACCGGTGAGTGGACACTTGCCCAGCACTACACATGCCCACACCGCCGGACAGCCGTCCCCCATCCATCCCATAGCTCTTCTCAGCCTCTGAGACTGAAACGCTAGCATCCACTAAATACTAACCCCCCTCCTGACCCAACCCCTAGCAATGCTATTCTGCCTTCTGTCTTTACGATTTTGACTTCCCGGGTATCTTGTCGAAGTGAAATCACACAGTATTTGTCTCTTTCTGACTGGCTTATTTCACTGAGCATCCCGTCCAGGCTTATCCGCATTGTAGCAGCTGTCAGGATTTCCTTCCTCTCCAAGGAAACATTGTATCGTCCGGACGCCGATGCCCGGCTTGTGCACTCACCTGTCAGTGGACACTTTTGTTTCCACATTTCAGCTACTGTGGCTAGGCTGCTGTGAACACAGGTACACAAGTATCTCTCCAAGGCCCTGCCCTCAGGCCTCTGGAGTAGGTCCCCAGCAGTGACACGGCTGGGTCATGTGGGAATTCCGGGTCTAACTTTTCGAGGAAGACCCACACTATGTTCCACAGCAGCGGCACGGCTTCACACTCGCCTCAACGGGGCACAAGGGGGCCGACGTCTCCACATCCCGGCCAACAGTCGCTGTTCCCTGTTTCTTGGAGAGTAGCCACCCTAAGGGGGCGATGTGCTATCTCTGTGTAGTTTTGATTTGCATTTCCTAATAATTGGTGGTGTGATCTTTGCATGTTTGGGCCATTCATCTATCTTCTTTACAGAAACGTGTATTCAGGTCTAAACACTTTTGAATTGAGCTGTTTCATTGCTGCTGTTGTTGTTAAGTTGTAGCTTTGTATATATATTCTGGATATTAACCCTCATCATTTAGGTTTCTCAAATATTTTCTCCCCTCCCATTCTGTAGGTTGCCTTGTTACTCTGTGGATAGTATCTTTTAATGCATAATTTAAAAAAATTTTTCATAAAGCATAATTTGTCTATTTTTTTCTCCTGTTACCTATGCCTTTAGTGTCACATCTGAGACCTCACTGCCAAATCCAGCGTCATGTAGAGTTTGTCCTACATTTTCTTCCAAGCATTCCACTGTTTCAGGCTTTGCTGTAAAGTCTTAGCTCAACCATTTGGAGTGAATTTTCGTGTGTGGGGCTCAGCCACAGTCGCAGCTTCATCCTTCTGCATGTGGATATCTAACTTTCAGAGCTCATTTGTTGAAAAGACTGTCATTTCCCTCAGTGAATGTTATGGCATCTGTGTCAAAAATCACTCAGCCACACATATGAAGGGTTATCTTGGGGCTCCCTATTCTGTTCCGCGGGCCTGTATTATATGTCTGTCTCTACGCCCATGTCACGACTGTTTTGATTACTGCAGACTTTTGGAACCAGCAAGTAGGAATTCTCAAGTTTAGTCCTCTTTTTCAGGGCTGCTTAGCTATTCAGAGTACCTTGAGATTTCATATGAATTTTAGGCTAAGTTTTTCTATATCTGCAAAAAATGTTATTGGGATTTTGATAGGAATTACACTGAATCTGTAGATCACTTTGGGTAATTCACATTTTGCCAATATTGTCTCCAATTCATGAACGTGAGATGTATTTTCCTTTATTTATGTCTCCTTTCAACAATGCTTTGTGGTTTTCATTGTACAAGTCTTCACCTTCTTGGTTAATTACTAAGTATTTTATTCTTTTTGATGTTATTGTAAATCACATGTCTTTTTAAATTTCCTTTTCGGATTGTTCATTGCTTATGTATAGAAATGAAATCAAATTTGTGTGTTTTGTTTTCATCCATCTCTAAGTATTTTCTAATTTCCCTTGTGATTTCTTCTTTGATCTATTGGTTGTTTAAAAATGTATTAATTTCGAGGCACTTGGGTGGCTCAGTCATTAAGTGTCTGCCTTTGGCTCAGGTCATGATCCTGGAGACCCTGGATCGAGTCCCACATGGGACTCCCTGCTCGGCGGGAAGCCTGCTTCTCCCTCTCTCATTCCCCCTGCTTGTGTTCCCTCTCTTGCTGTGTTTCTCTCTGTCAAATAAATAAATGAAATCTTTTTAAAAATGTATTAATTTCCACAATATTGTGAATTTTCCAGATTTTGTTATTTATTGGCTTCATCCTCTTGTGGTTAGAGAAGATACTTTGTATAATCCCTATTTTTAAAATCTATTGAGACTTAATTTGTGGTCTAACAAATGGTCTATCCTGGAAAATGTCCCATATACACTTAAGAAGAATGTGCGTGCAGCTGTTGAATGGAGTGTTCTATGAATGTTAGATCTAGTTCGTTTAGAGTGTGTTGAAACCCTCTGTTTCCTTATGTATCTTCTGTCTGGTTGTTCTACCCATTATTGTGAGTGGGGTATTCAAATCTCTTACAATCATTATTGAACCATTTTTCTCCCTTCAATTCTGTCAGCCTTTGTCTCATATATTTTAATGGTCTGTCATGAAGTGCATGTTTATAATTGTGGTGTCTTCTTATTTTACTGAAACTTTTATTAATATATAATGACCTTCCTTGTCTTGTAACTTTTTATTTAAAGGTTAATTTTTCTGAAACTAACATAGGCACTCTTTTGTTTACTACATGTGTGAAATATCATTTTGCATCCTTTCTCATTCACCCTGTTTGTGTCTTTGGATTCAAGTGAGTCTCTTCTGGACATCATACAGTTGGAGCATGTGTTTTATCCATTCTGCCATTCTCTGTCTTATGATTGGAGAGTTTATTTACACTTAAAGCAATTATATGTTATTTATACCCTATGTGAGCCATAGCTTTTTTATTCCTTTTTTATTCTCACATTTCTGTCTTTCAAATTCAGGTGGTTTTTTACAGTGAGGCACTTAAATCTCTTCATGATTTCCGTTTGTGTGCCTTCTATAGCTGTCTTCTTTGGGGTCCTATGGAGACTACATTTAGCACCCTATAATTATAGCGTTCTAATTTAAACTTATAGTAGCTTAACATCAACAACATATAAAGACTCTGCTCCTTTATAACTCTGTCCCCACCCCCTTCAGTTGCTGATGTCACAAAATTAAATCTTTATACATTATGTACCCCCAAAAATAAACCAATATTTTTAAATGAATTAGTTGCCTAAAATAAGTAGAAAATAAGATTTGGAGTTACAGACCAAAGTCATAGTAATACTAATGACTGTGTTTTATTACCACTAGCTTTTATACTAGAAACTGGGTCTTCTTTCTTTAAAGGTATTAGTCTCTTATATAACGTAGAAAACAAAAGGTATGGTCACAAACCACTGTTACAAGAATACTAGTGCCTATACTGCCCATGTCTAACCTTTTCTGAGATCTTCATTTCTCCACACAGCTTAGAGTTACTGTCCAGTACCTACTGTCTGTTTTCATTTCACTTTGTAGGATCCTGTTTAGCATATCTACTCATCATGAACCCCCTCAGCCTCTGTTTGTCTGGGAATGGCTTGGTTTCTCCCTCACTTGTGAAGGACAGTTTTGCGGGATATAGAATTCTTGGTTGCTTTCTTTCAGCACTTTGAATAGACAGACCCACGGTCTCTGGCCTCTACACAGTTTCTGATGAGCAATCTGAGGATATTCTTAGTGAGGAGCCTTGTATGCAACAACTAGTGTCTTTCTGGATGCTTTCAAGATTTACTCACTGGGTTTGGCTTTTGGAAGTTAGATCATAATGCGTCTTGGTGTGGATTTCTTTGGGTCCACCTTACTTAGGAGTTTACTGGCTCTCTTGTATATTTGTATTTGTGTCTTTCATCAAATTTAGGGAGTTTTAAGCTATTATTTCCTTAGATATTCTCTTTTCCCCTTTCTTTCTTCAACTGGGATTCCCACAGTGGGTATGTTGGTCTGCTTAATGGTATCCTACGTGTCCCTTAGGATCTGTTCACTCTTTTTCAATTGCTTTTCCTTCGGTTCCTCAGATTCAATAATTTTCATTGTCCTGTCTTCAGGCTCACTGATTTGTTCTCACTGCTCAGATCTGCCTTTGACTCCCTATAGTAAATTTTTTTTGTTGCAGTCATTGTACTTTTCAGCTCCAGAATCTTTTTTCATGTTTTCTATCTCTTTATTGAAAGTTTCATTTTGTTCACACATCATTTTCCTGACTTTTTTCTTCATCTTCCTTTAATTCTTTAAGCATCTTTAATTAAGACGTTACTTTAATTCTTTATCTAATAGGTCTACCATTGGGTCTTTTGTCGGGACAGTTTCTGTTGACTTAACCTTTTTTTCCTTTTAATTGGCCACACTCTCCTGTTTCTTTGTATGTCTTGTGATTTTTGTTGTTGTTGTTCAGTGGACATATGAATCTAATAATGTGGTAATTCTGGCTATCACATTCTCCTTCCCCATGATTTTCTGGGTTTTGTTATTTATTTATTTATTTAGTTAGTTAGTTAGTTAGTTAGTTTGGTTATTTTGGTTATTTTGGGTTTTTATCATGGAAGGCTGTGTCTGCTCCAAGGACCAGCCTGAGATATATTTTCCCCACACGTCTAGTTGTTTTTGGATGTTCTAGTCCTTAATACCTGTCTCCCAAAAGGTGAAAAGTGACAAATGGAAGAAGTAATTGTGGGGTCCTAACCCTTTAAATCCCATGCAAGTCACTTGAGGCAGAGGGCGAGGGACCTGGTCCAATACAGGGAGATGCGACAACAGCGGCCACCCACATGTGTCTGTGTGGCCGTGATCAGAAGGAGTAGGCACTCCTTGGAACACACAGCCCCAGTATTCGAAAGACAGGGTCTCTTTATCCCCCCTGGCTGGCACGAGCCACATGCAAATGTTTCCAGAACACACACAGCTCCTGCCAGGGACTGAAGGTGGGAGATAGGTCCTTGCTTCTGAGTGAAAGTGAAACTTAGCTGCAACTGACCAAAATTAAGCCTAATTCATTCTCCCAGCCTTCCTCTGGCAGTTCAAGCCTTCAATAGACTCCAGAGTTCTGAAATAGTCACTCAGAGAGACTCTCACTAGTGCAGCCCCTGTCCAGGTGGGGAACAGTTTCCTGGTGCTTTCTGCTCCGTCGTCTTCCTAGAATCCTCCTGTTCTTTATAGAACTTATCCCCTCAACTGAAATTTGGACTTCTCCAAGGTTCTCAGACTGGAGTTATTACTGAATAACCCTAAACAATTTCTGCATGTGATTAGAGATTATGTGATTGAGTCTTTCGTGGACAGATATTAGTGATCCCCAGTCACTCTTGTAATAACTATAATCTCCCTTTCCTTGGCCTGAACTACCACTCCCTCTGCATGACTGTGGGGGCCAAGAGAAAATAACAACGAGCCCAAACTTCCCGAGTACATGCGTTTCTGCGATGACATTTTGCAAGTAGAGCTGTTGGAAAATTAGTTGGAATTTTCACATCTTGTAATTGCAGATATAATTATAGTACAGGGTCCTTCCTAAGATAATAAGTAATTATCTTTCACAAGGGAACTACAATCGGATCCTCAGGTGCCTGCCTGCCATTAGCGTCATTTCCTACCGACACACCTTCCTCCCTCGTGGCTGAATTCAGGTCGGCTGAAAACTGTGCAAAGCAGAAGGAAAGAGTCCTCACTATGGCCTCGTGCACAGTGGGCTGATGACCTGGCCTTCAGCCTGAGGCCAGCCAGCGATGTGGTCGGTCACGTCTCAGACTGTGCCCAGGGTAGAACATGCCAGTTCCCCTTCTTCTTCCCGTAAGTTTCCACTAACTGATCAAGAGTGTGACTCAGAGTGCAGGTTGTTTATCCTCCTCCAAACTCCTTTCCCATCTCACCACCCGTACAGTTACTGCAAAGAGGCAGATTGCTTTCCTCTTGCAACCCAATTCCCTTGCTGTGGTCTCTGTCCCACCAGGCTTCCCAGGGGGTTACCATGACGATGTCTTTTTCGTTTCAATCCACCTCAACCCCGCAGGCGTGTTCAGCATGGCCGGCCCCGCACCAAGGTGCCACCTGCAGCAGAACGATAATCACAGGTGGGGAGAGGGAACCGACCCCTCCCACTGCACATCACTGCCAATCAAGCAGACGTGCACACCTGTGGGCTCTGTTATCCAGAAGGCTGCACGCATCAGGCATGGGCCACCGCAGAGATGAAACACAGGACATGCCCATATTCCGTTTGTAAAAGTGCGTGCAAGGGGGACGGTTCCTTTCCATCTGGCCACAAAACGCCGCTAGTATCTTCTCTGGGTGCTTGCAGACTGTAGGGGATCTCAGGGTCTGCAGTAAGTGAACAGAAGAGAGAACTGGGAGTCCTGCACCAAATACGGAACAAACTCGAGGCTGTTCTCAAGGTTCAGCGCTGAAGTGGATTATCTGCGGTTCGTCCGTCTGGGCCCCAGAACGGGGGCTTCAGCTCTTCACCAGCCACACGTGAGGGGCGTGTGAAGACACAGGCGGCTGCTGCCTCTTCCCGACGACTGTCACAGCTTGGGACTTGAGAGAACAGCCAGACTTCCCCAGTGTCATCTTCCCAGGGCCCGCACGGCCTCGTGCTCCGTGTCAGGACGTCGGGGAGACAGCGGGCTGGGGCAGCAGCGTCATCCACAACTCCTCTTTCCTTCCACCGCGCAGGACTCCGTGCGTATCAACTTGAAAACCCTCCTGGAGGCCAGCTCCGCTCCCGACAGGACGGCTGTGGCGACCCTGCCAGGACGGTGTTTCTGCCCCCCCCGAGAGCGCCACTGGCTTTTCCTATCCCTGTCACTTCAGAGTGAGTGCACAGACTTTCGAAAACATAACAAATAAAGGAGATGCTTTGGGGCCAAAACTAGATGAGCATGTTTTTTCCCACTCAAATGGAAAGCTGAGTTTTTCTGGGTGCAGGGCAGGACGGCAAAGAGTTAGTGAGAAAAGGTGCGAGTCTGAGGTCAGAGATCCAAAGGCAGCTGGGGAAGAAGCAAGAAGGGAAACTGACCTCCCAAATAGAGCTAGATCTCAGCTCGAGAGATAGAGATAGTCAGCCGCCGGCCGCGGTGACCAAGTCCATGTACTCGGGCGTCAGCGCGTTAGAAATGTCGTTCTCGAGGTGTCGGCCGAGCTGCTTCCGCTGAGGCTCCCTCCCCAGCGCTCATCTGTCTGCCTGCACCCTCACATCGCTATCCCTCCGCGTCTGTCCCTGCGTCCAAATTTCCCCTTCCCAGAAGGAAGCCAGTCCTGTTTGGATGAGGGTCCGCCTCTGACCCCACCTGACTACATTTGCGCCGGCCGTATTTCCAGATAAGGCCATTCTGAGGTACGGGGCTTAGGGCTCCAATGTGTAAAATGTGAGGGGAGACACATTTAGCCCAGAACCCTGCATGACCCAGAAAAGGTGAAGAGCAGTGAAAGCTGTTCATTAGACACATTTGTTCCCTAACAGCACTCCTGATTTCATGCTTCTCCGTCAAGATTTCCTGCTGCTCCGCCCCCCACGTTTGCCATGGCCCAGAACGTTCTACGTGAGCCCTCCCCAAGGCAGCCAGGGCGGGTGTCCGCCGCGTTCTGGTAAGGCCCTGCAGAACCTCTCCCGTCAAAGCGCTGTGATGCCTTCATGCTGTGCACGTGGGAGGCAAAGCCGGGAAAGACACACCCAGGCAGGCGACAGGGACGGAGCGGTCCTGGCACGGCGTCCGACACCAGAACCTTGCTGGACGCGGCCTCCCAAGCGAAGCAGATGACGCTAAAAACACAAATCACAGCAAAACACTGACAACAGAATCTCCCTTTTTTTTGTACAAATTTAAAAAGTAGTGATTCCAGGGTGTGGCCAAGACGAGTACTTCTCCCTCCCGGCTGCACGGAGAACTGGGACAGCCACACGCGGGACTCGGTTCCCCTGGGCAGCGGTGCTCACAACCTGTGGCCTTTGTAAGCCCCTCGTAAAGTCGGACTCCTGAGCACTTACTCGCCACGGGGAGATTCACGTAAAGAGACGAAGCGGGCTGACCGCGCTGGGCGGCGCGAGCGGGTCAGGAATCACGCCCGAAAGGGCGCCGACCTGAGAGGCCTTGTGCATTCCTCAGAGGCTGGAGTTCTCATTCTAGGACAATACAGCTTGGAAAAAACCAGCAATAATTAAAAGGGAGCAGACGGGTATTTGCCTTATCTCCTAGGTTAATATAAAAATTCAACCGATCAATGTAATACAATCTGAAAGGCAAATGTGAATTGTTTGTGGATTTTGTAAAAACTCGTGCATCCCCTCAGAAAGGGGAATACGGACAAGACACACAGGGAAACAGGACCCAGATACTAGGGGGGAGCGCCCACAGCGACCTAAATCTTGCTGGTTGTGTGAGTCTTCTAAAGCGTCCATAAAACGGGTGCCATGGTGACAATAAGGAACTTAGTATTAGGAAAACCCGTGAGTTAGAGTGTACTTTCCCCCAGAGGTTGCACACGTTGACTTGACTTCCTGGAAGGTGAGGCCCCAGTGCCAGGGCAGGAGGGGCGGCGGGTACCGGAGAACACGGCAGAGAAAGCAGGGGTCGGCCCGGCAGCACAGGATGGGTCACCGAAAGAGGGCTCTCGGTGAGGAGCGCTGCGAGCCGGACACCCGGGCAGAAGTCACCACGGGGAGGAGTGCTGGCCCGTTAGTGTGACAAGCGCCCAGCAGCAGGCCTGAGGCCCGAACACACTCTGCCGTCTTCTGTGTCGCCAGGAAGAGGGCCCCGCGCCCGCCTCTGCAGGGATGTGGCCCACCTCGGCCGCTTGGCACTGGCCCTGAGGTTTTCGATGGAGACACCTGCAAGCCCACGCAAGGACCGGCCCCCCAGGGGACCCCGGCTGCTGGCACTTGTTCGGCTGCACTTCCTGACGCGTCCAGGAGGCCTGTCCCGCTCTCACCGCAGGGCGCCGTGCTCTGGCCGGACAGGGAGCGGTGAAGCCCGGCTGGGGGCACCCGCGCCCCACACCCCCTCCCAGCGAGGCAGAGGCTGGCGCTAAGGCTAGACGCGGCCACGGGGCTTGCACGGCCTGAAGAAAAACCTCAGAATCCTTCATTTTGGCTGGAAACCAGGGCTCGGCCTGGGAGGACTGAGACCATCGTCCCCGGAGCGGGCCGCTGGAGGACACGCTCCTCCCCTCCTGCCGGCCTCCCGGAGACACGATGGAGCCCCGGACACACCTCCGAACCGGCGGGGAGTGAACAACGAATTTTCAAGTTTTTCTAACGAATGATGTTTTATCTGTACAGTTCTGCCTGCCACAAAATATGATTTATCTGGTTCTACAGTAGCCACTGTTTTCTGAATGTACTGAATGTATTTTTCTGGCCTCAACCAAATTTGCGTTCTTTTCAGCCTTAAAAAAAGTCAGACTCGTCTGATTGTGGAAGCTCCGCTCACAACTCCGCTCAGGAAACGCAGAACCTTCCCGGCTGGGAGGCAGAAACACTGTGTGCCGCAGCCAGAAACGACGAGACTCCCGCATCAAATGGGACCCAAGAGGGCCACAGTTCACGTGAAGGAAGAGCCCGTGTCCACCCGGAGCCACGGGAGCCACCACCCCCTCCTGCAGTGACCCCGGCGGCAGCTCCACAACCCACGGGCGGGTGCCACGCTCACGTGACCCTGTGAGCACGGGCTCGGCCTCCAAGGGCTTGCACTGGCCACACACATTTAAAAGGTCACTGCTGACCCAACAGCTGCTGCCTCCCAGCCTCCCAACCTGTTTTCCTGTCTACCTTCTGCACACAAACCACATTCCGATTTTTCTGTTTGCCTTCGAGGTCTGTCTCCTTCACCTGGTATCGGACAGCCTGGACTCCAGAGTTTCAGAAGCACACAGGCAAGTGCCTTCAGGCAAACCGTCTGGCTTTCCCCGGCGATGCAGTGGAGAAAACGCCACAAGCACGGAGTGGACAGCACAGGTCCTGGCCCGCAGTCGATGCTCAGCCCCTGGCTCTGGAGAGGACCCAAGTGCATATCCCCCGGCCGCGGGGTCAGGGGCCCCGGAAGGAGGAGTGGCAGGAAACCTCCCCCAGCAGCCGCCCAGGAGCTCGGACGTCAGGCAAGCACAGCCCGGTGGGTCCTGGGCCCACAGTACGACCAACGACCCCTGAGAGCCCAGGCACAGAGCCACCGTGACCCCGACCGGGAAGCCTGTGCTCACGGTTCAGAAAAACCTAGACCCTGACATGTCATACCGCTGAGTGGGATGGAGAATGAAACCACAACCCATTTATCTGCAAACGAACTTTCCAGGGCACGAAAAGACGTCTCCCAGAACCTTTAACAACTCGCGTCCCTGAGGGGCAGGCGTGCTGGCTCCCTAAAGCCCCTCGTTCACTACTAGTCCAACAGGAAGGAAACACGCGCAGGCAGAACCGCGAGGCGCCAGCGCGGTGGGACTGTATTCATTACGTTACACTGACATCTGGTGGCCTCTGGCATCGGAGAGGAGACACTCCGGCTTCTGTGATCAAAACACATCTTTGCCGTTTCTTTGGAATTGAAAACAAACACCACCAGAGGCAGCAGAAAATATTAAAAATAATGAAAAAAATCATATAAACATATTTAAGCATATTTTTAATTTTAATCAACCAAAAGGACAGAGCACGATTTTCTTCTTCCGAGGCCAGACCTTGTTAAGGTAGCTTAGCTGAAAGCAGCTCCCTCTACCGGGAATGTTTCCCAGAGAAGCTGAGAAGAAGAGATCAGTCCCTGAGGATGCGAGCCCACAGGCCCCTCCTGGGAAAACTGTTCACTAGCATTTTACAGGAAGCTCTTCTATTCTTCCCGAGTGAACATGGGAGAAAGTTGATATTTCATTACTTATTTCTGCAAAATGATATGTATTACTAAGTATGCCAAAATTAAATTAATAAAATGAGCAATTCGATGTGCTCAGAAAAAGTCCAAATGATAAGAAAAGGTGCCTGCATAACATAAATGTTTCCCGTGTGTGTGGAGAACAAGTCTGGAACACGTGACCACCTCTGGGCAGCTTGGCTCCGGCGGGACTATGAACGACGGCGGAAGAGAGGTCAGATCCAGATTTCAGATTTTCATCAAAGGTTAAGTATGTTCTGTGTTTTGTATAAGATTTTATTTTTAGTAATCTCTACACCCAACACTGGGCTCGAACTCACCACCCTGAGGTCAACCAGTGCCACACTTCTCCAAGTGAGCTGGGTGGGTGCCCCCAAAGTCAAACATGTTTACGTAACATACTGCTAACGTAAACCTGGACTTCCCCAGTAATACTGATATTTGTTTGTTTGGATCTTCAGTATGTAGCAAAGACAGTTTGAACCTCTGCCGTAACAGTGTTATTTCAGAAGACAGAGCTAACCCGGGCATCCCCCGATTCTAGCCATCACTTTATCGTTTAATTTAAAACAAAGGCACGGAAGGGCGATCGTCCTGTCTCTCACCCAGTCTGAACCATCACAGTGCTCCCGGTCTCACCTCCTGCTCACGAGTCCCATCTTACACTGAACCAGTGGCGTGCCCAGAGCGGATGACCGTCCTAGCTTGACTCTCCGGCCCCAGGGCAACATCTCAGGTCTCAGACCTCCGACAGCTGAGGCATCTGGCCCAGAAGCGCTCCTTCCCGCCCACCCGGGGCCTCTCGCAGTGACCGCTCTGCATTAACATTCACTCAGGGCCCGTGCTCAGGGCCCACACCGACTCCCGGACTGTGTGCAGAGCTTGCTTCCCCCAAAAAGCACCTGCCCACCAGCTGCTACTGTGCTGTCTGAGGCCAGTCCTCGGTCCACGGTCGGGACTGCGCAGCCTGGCCGGGTCCCCCAGCAGCTCTGGTTGGACGGCAGTGTCCAGGTCCCGGCCGGCTGGGTACCTGACACCCGACGGGCATTGGAGAAGGAACAGAACTGCAGAGGACAAAACCAAACGCCCTGACCGTGCCTTCCCTGCCCCCTAATGCACCCGATGGTCACCTCCAGAGCTGGCAGGACGACTGCCCTCCGGTCATGTCAACTCCCAAGACAACAGAAACGGTGAAGGAAAGGCTGAGTGCAGGGAAGCAGCTTCTCTCTCCGAGCTCCTGCTAGCCCAGACTCCCTCTGCAAACGGTGATCCCCGTAAGTTAACAGAGCCTGCGGCAGCCCTGACACGCCCCCCAGGGCCAGTGCAAGAGGTGCGGGCTCACCAGGAATCCTGCACAGTCGAAGGGGGTGTCCGGAAAAGGGGGATCTTTAGGACCGGCCAGACACGTCTGCCGCTGGAAGCCACCCACTCCGCCTGCGACTGGGCTTCCTGCAGGGCTTCCTGGGCCTGCTGGTGCCCGTGGTGTGTGTGCAGACACGCCCAGCTCCTGCGGTCCCAACCGCCCTGACCGGGGACGCCGACCCCCACGGGGGGCTGACGCACCTACAACGCAGACTTGAGCTCTGCCTTCAGCCTGGCCGAGGAACTCTGGACCTCGGTGGCTCCTGGAGGAACGACCAGGGCCACGGCAACAAGGCAGAAAAACACGCTGACCTCAACACAAGTCGCCCACGCCGGAGAAGAGGGCGTCCCGCAAGGCACCCCCCAGGGCAGTGGCCGACCAGAGCCCGTGGGTCATTCCTGCACACGGAGAAGGCTCATGCAACTGTCCAACCCCCGCGACCCTCAGCCGTGAGCCCCGCCGCTGGAAGGCGTCAGCAATAAAACCCATCAGAGGGCCTAGGAGGGGACCGCTGTGAGAACCCCCGCAGGGCCTGCTGTCCACATGCAGGGCTCGGTGTCCTGGTGGGGCCTGCCACGACGCAGCGGCTGGGCTGTGAGCAGCCTCTCTGCCTTCCGGAGAAGTGGGAGGCTGGACGGGGCGAACGGCGCTTCCCCTCGGCGTCTGTGCTCAAGCTGCACGGCGAGCCCTCATCCTTGGGGCCCAGGCCTCATCTACATGACGTGTGCACAGCCACAGAGGCTCGGGCACAAAGAGGGACGTGGCGGTTCCGTGGAAACACCAAACCGGAGTCCGGCAGGTTCTCCGGCAGCTGTGCCTGCTGCCACTCTCCGCGCCTGAAGCTGCCCAGAGAACAGAGGGGCAGACTGCTGAGGCCAGGCTGCGCACACGGATTCAGGAAGCACCCCACGGGAATCCTCTGAATGAGCAGAAGAGAAGGTGCAGCCCGTCCCTCAGGTAACCTCTGGCTGCCTTGTTCCCTCACCTGCCCAGGGGCGGGGGTGCGGCCAGCGGATGGCTCCGGGGTCCTCCAACCCAGAGCCTGGGAAGAAGAGGGGCCCGTGCAGATGTGCGGACAGGCCGAACATTCCCTGCAGGATCTGAGAAACAGCGTAAGAACTGAAATGAAGAGCTGAGAAAAACCTGTTGACATCACCTGTCAAAACGTCCAGTTTTAAGAAGAAAGACAGCTGCTGCCTTCTGGACTAGATGCCATGCACTTGTTTTCCAAAGTCTCCTGAAAACCACAGAAGATGGGGAGCCTGCCTGTGGGGTTTCCACTCACTCCAGAGGCTCATCTGAGCCGTCTTCTGACTCAGTCCAGGGTCGAATTTCACCTCTGGCTCCTTTCGGTGGCGGCAAACCTTAATGTGAGTGCGCCTGCCGATGACGGCAAGGCCTGTGAACACCTCCCCTCTGGGCGCCGAGTAAGAGAACCGCAGCCCACTTCCGCATCACCTCTGCCCACACCCTGTCCCCTCGAGGCGTGTGCCGGGCAGGCGCCCCCTCCCGAGACCACCGTCCTCTTTCTGTAGTTCTCTCCCACCACCAAAGCATCGACCTAACGTGTACATCGTCCCCTGGGCCGGGGGTGCGCAGGAGGACACAGAGAGGTCAGGGCAGACATCCCACCACTATCCTGCCAGCCAGGTCCAGACGAAGAAGATTCTCTTCCTCCACAGAGTGAAGGCAGTGAGTAGGCGTGGACGTCCAGTAACAGCTTGGGTTTCCTCTGGCTAAAGCTCCAGGACTTGGCGAGGGACTCGGGCAGACGCTCCCACCGTGCCCCCAACAGGCCAGAGGCTTTGAGCAGACCAACCTTTTTAAGTCTCCGTTTCCTCAAATCTCCACCTGCAGCGGAGAACAGTCAGTGACTCTAGTCCTTTGGGAATAGGGCTCTATAATGGGCTGAAGAGTGTGCCCACAAAATCTATGTCCAATCAGAGCCTCAGAATATGACCGCACTTGGAAATAGGGTGTTCGTTGATATTACTAGTCAAGCATCCTGCAATCACCCTGGATTTAGGGTGGGCCCAAAATGCAAGGACTAGTGTCCTTCTAAGAGGTCCGTGGAGCACAGAAGAGAAGGCCCATGATGACCCGGGGTCATGAGGCCCCCATGTTATGGTGCGGGACAGATGTCTCATGAGATCCGATCTCAGCCTGTGCGTGAGAAGCCACTTTGACGGCGTTGGGCTTCAGCGACTGGGCAGCCCGGGCTGTCCTGTCTGTATTAGGACATCTTCTCTTTGGGCGGTCTCCTCCCCACCATGGTGGGCTCTCTCAAGACCCCACTTTTCTCCTTTACTTCCCTAGCATCCAGCATAATCTTTTTATAGAACAAACACTCAGTGATTTGCGGATTTGGTGGTAAGCCAGCAAACAAACTCAACACAT
The DNA here is from genome assembly GCA_004023965.1 of Spilogale gracilis. Lineage (NCBI taxonomy): Eukaryota > Metazoa > Chordata > Mammalia > Carnivora > Mephitidae > Spilogale > Spilogale gracilis. The sequence continues at coordinate 2,218 of PITA01027505.1, read as the reverse complement.
ATCCCATGATAAAAACTCAACTTTATTCTTGTGTCCCACATTTCTCTGAGCTATTTCCGTTGGTGGGGGTGGGTTGTTTCTTCCTATACCTGCATGAGGATGTATGAAGGCCCAAGGTTTTTACCCTGAAATTCCAGGGTAAGCTTGAAGTTAGAACCATCCTTCTCTTGGCTATGGGTCTCTCCTGGCTCCTTCTTCCCCCTGAGCTCTTCCCAGTGAGGTTCCCATGTCCTTCTGGGCACTTGTTGTCATCACTCTTCCAAACACCACATATGGGATAAAAAGGCACACGTGCCCTGATCGACCCAGAGGGTCAGATTCACCCTTGAGCGGCCAGCCAAGCTTGGGCTCAGACTCCACAGCGAGGCACCAGTCCTAGACACCTGCAAGAAACCACTTTGAACCCGGCTGAGTCATCCCTCAAAGCCTCTTACCAGGCTTGGGTTTAACGATCCCCCTTCCTGTCTTACCCAGAGTTGGGATGGAGGCAGCTCTGGAACTTGCTCTGCAGACCCTCAGCATACGTCCTCAGCCCCACGTGCATCTGGGACCGGGCTGAGGCGCCCGGAACCACAAGGCCGACGGCAGGGCGGCCTCCTGCTAGATCTGTGCCCACGAGGTCTGTGTCTGAAGCCCGCGTGAGCTATGAGAAAGGACCAGCAGCAGTGCCGGTGTGCAGCCGCTAGGTCTGCACGTGCAGCTCTGAATGGGAAGGCTCAGACCTCTCATCCCAGGGACCTACGCAATGTCCTGCCTTAGCAGCTGCTAGGAGCCTCACACTTGTCATCAACTCTAATTAGCATCTGAAAACAACTATTTCCAGGCCGAGAGACCAGCACTCATTAGTGCATTGTCTGTTAATAAAATGTCCCATCCAGTACCAGGAAGCTCATTATTTTTAAAAATGCAGGATCTGTTTACCTAGCGAGGCTGGCAGATGTTGGGCATTCTCCTCTAAAGGACACGGCATCCGAAGATCACAGATGAGACGAGGCGGTCCACTCCACACCTCAGAGAGGGGGTCCTGCACAGTGTGCCCGCCGCAGGCAGACCTCCTCTGGACTACTGCGAGCGCAGGGGCCAAAGAGAGCCCCCAGATGTCCCCCGGTGCTGGGCAGCTTCACCCAATGCACTCACTGTTCCCACCATGGCAGCAAGGCTGCCGGGAGACCCACCGCCATCACCCTCAATTCTAGTCCCGGAGAAGGTGTGCCTGTGCCTGAGGAAAGCCCCCTCCGACCCCTGAGAGGTGACCATTTCCCCCTTCTCCCTCTCCCCTCCCTCTCCCTTCCTGTCCCCCACCCGTGACAAGGGCTGCTGTCGGAGAAGATCCATACTGCTCTGCTCTCCCTGTATTTAAAGCACTCTGCACGTCACACTGGGAAACTCAGGCAACACTCAATCTACCGCAGTCATCGCGGGGGCACAACCCACCCCCCAGGCTTATGCTGCCCACCTCAGGAGCCCAAGGCAAGAAGCTAGGCCAGAGGTCAGGAGCCCTCTGCGGTCCGTGCTCCCCTTGGAACTGGGGCTCTCCTCTAGAGGTCAGCCAGGCCCCCAATGAGGTCAGGGCCATCCCACAGTTCCAGCCCCACGCACAGAGGTCAGGATCCCTCTTGGAGTTCCAGCTGCCCCCTCAGGTCAGGGCCCTCCCCATCCCACAGAGGACAGACCCCCTGCTGCCCTGGAGGTCGGGGCAGAGCTCCTGGGAGGCAGCCCAGCCAGGGAAGCAGGGGCTCCGTGGTCTGTCTGGATCGTCTGTGACCCCCATCTCCCAAGGGCGCTGCACGGGCCCGCTGGCAATCCCGCCCGGGCCCTTCCCTCAAGGGCTAGTCCTTCTCCGCTGGCCATAGAGCATGTACCTGTTTTCTTATTCCAATCTAATAGATCAAGAGCTGATAAGAGACCTATTAGATAAGCTACAGCAAGAGAGACACAATGTGGAGTCAAGTTTAGTTGAGGACTGAAACAACCCTTTCTATCTTGTTTGTAGTAAGCTGTAGGGGAGTATGAGACAAAGGAAGAGACTCCACTGCTAGTGTGCTTCTGCACTTCCTGCACAGCTCACGGCATCTGAGCAAAATACACACGAGCAGGAAACACGAGGCCTTCAAGCAAACATGATGTAACCAGGCCTCAGGTGCGTCTGCCTTGCTGCCTCCTCTCCTGCCGCCCAGTCTGGGCCTGGACTGACGAAGGGGCAATAGCCCCCCCCCCC
>PITA01027504.1:0-20834 GCA_004023965.1 Spilogale gracilis | reverse complement strand
AAAGGGGAGGGCCAGGATCAGCCCAGAGCTCAGCACAGACACAGAGGCTCAGAGTTCAGCCACTTACCCAGAGTGCCAGGCCCCCAGAGACTCCTGGTCTCAACAGAGCGGGAAGAGTGCCGCCAGGCCCCAGGCCTTTGGCAGGGAAGGCATAGGAGCAGGGAGGGAAGGGGGGAAGGAAGCAGAGAGGAAGGATGCAGGGCAGGAGGAGGGAGAGAAGAAAGTAAGGAGGGAGGCAAGACAGAGGAGGGAAGGCAGGCATAAGAGGGAAAGAAGGGCAGGGGGAGGCAAGCGCGGGCTTGCAGTCCCAGGGACCAAATGATTGAGCCAGCTGCCATACTCCCTCTGACCTTCATTTCTCTTCACTTTCACACTGGGGGAGGGGGGCGGGGACAGCTAATGTTTACTGAGCACTTACTAACTGCCAGAGACCTTACTATATGTGTTACCTCTTTCACTCCCATAAACTGGACGCCACCACCGTCCCTACTGACGGCGTGGAAACTAAGGCACAGAGAAATGAAGTGAGGACTCAGCTAGGAGGCCTGGCAGCTAGGAACGGGCAGGGCAGGGACCGGTACTGGGACTCACTGGTCCCGGAGGCCCTACCCACTCTGTCGGCACAGGTGGGGAGCAGCTTCCCCACCCCCCCGACCCCCAATTCTCATTCAAGGCAGTTCCACCGCAGGACACAGGACCACGAAGGAGCCCCTACGGCTGTGAGTGACGGGGCAAGAATACACTCCGTCCTCTTCCACCCATCACCCCGCCCCTGCACAGGCTTGCCCTCTGCCTGGAGCGCTGTCCTCTGGCACCCAGCACTCCTCCCCTCCTGCAGGACTCAGCTCTCCTGCACCCTTCCCCCAGCTTCCCTGACGGCCAGCCTCAGCCTTCTGTGCCCACCTAGCTCTTCTGTGCCTTCGGGCACGGCTCTTACACTGCAGGACTGTCCTCGGCACCTCTGTTCCAGGCATAGATTAGTAGACACTGGAACAACGGATCCTGCCTGGTCCTTTTATCCAGTACCTAGTATCGGAGTGAACTGATGAACATGTGCCCAAGGTCACAGGACAAGCGTCAGAACCCCAGACCTTTAATACCCAGTGTCCATCCGACTGCTCCTCCCTGGTTCTCCTGGAACCACGGAAGAAACATCGGATTCTAGAACTGAAAGGGGAAGCAGTGGGTCATCATATTCAATGCCCCAGGTTTGCAGGTGGGGAAACCGAGGTCCAGATAGGACATGGCCAAGGCCCCTTGTCTCCAATCCTGTAGGGCCAGACCCCAGTGCTGCCTGCAGGGGACTAAGGAAGTGCCTCCGCATGCCTGCAGCTGTGAGGTTTTATAGAGGATGTGGCTGAGGAGCTGGCTGCTATGGCCTCCGCTCGGGAAGCCCTTTGTTCACAGCTCCATGCTAGAGTGTGTTGTCAAAGGATCTGGAACCAGGGGCCAATGACATCTTCCCGTGGTGCCCTCCCCAGCTGCCCAGCGGAGCTTGCTCAGAGCAGACCCACAGGCGGGGACAGCGGCGTGTGCGCACACGGTGCCAATGACGGCTCCTATTCATGCCAGCATGTGGTCCCGGCTCCATGGGGTCTCCTCCAACTCACGCGGTAACTTTAGGAGGGGCCATCGCTATCTGTTTTAACAATGAGGACACATGAAGTTCCAAGACGTGGCATAGCAGGTTGCTGGATAAGAAGGGAAGCCAGACCTGCCAACGGCACGCCCATACTCTTCCCACTCGACGGAAATCCCCACACTCTGCGAGGGAGACACGGGCTGTCTTCATCTGAGCAGCAAAGATCATATTGCCACCAAATCCCATGAGCTACCTGGTACCCGGATAAGGGTCCTCACCATTTCACAGATGAAGAAACTGAGGCACAACAGAAAAGCGGATAAGTGCTGGAGCCAGCAGTCACAGCAGGGGCCTCAACTGATGCTTTCCAGCACGCCCCTACCCCTTGCCAGCCTCACTGGTTGGTGCGAGGCAGAACGAGTAATGGGCCCCTCCAGTCCACGTGGAGACAAGAGAGTGCCCTGCCAAGCCCAGTCCCTCAGAATCTGTTCTCCAAGTCCTCACCTTCCTCTGTGACCGACATGCTCTCTAATGGGTCCTTACCTTTATCCCCCCACTCACCCTTCCCTACCGGAAAACAGAGCTCAGAGCTCAGGCACAACCAATAACTAGCTTGGGTAGCTCTTCCCACGCGCCTACATGTGCACTCATCCTCATTTCACTCTGAAAGAACCAAGTGATGGAAGAAGCAATAGCCCCACTCCACCGATGAGGGTGCCAAGACCAGACAGTTTAAGTGATGGGCACAAGCACAATGGTAAGCGCAGCCCAGCTTCTCCGAGCTCATTCATGTCCACCGCTTTCAATCAATTGTTCTGCACAATGTTCCCTGGCAGCATCTCCCAGTGTGTGTGCCTTGAAAACACCCACTCCTCCATTGCTGGGTGCAGAGAAAAGTAGATGCTATGGACTGACTGGTTTAGGGCAACCTGGGTTGAATAGAGCTAAACAGGTGCCTGCAGGACTTTTCAGAGCCTTTAAAGTATAAATGGGCTTCACAGCTCTCCAAAAGAAAGATAATGTAAAAAGAAGGTGGAGGAGGAGGAAGTGGAGGAGGAGGAGAATGTGCAATATTTTCCAAATGTGCAGTTTTTCAGAGGATTTCAAAAGAACAATGCCTGTGAACTACCCTTCAGAAAACACCATGCTATAAGTCCTCTGAGGGGGAAGAAGCAGGAATAGCTATGTGGTAGCCTTTAAATTAGTACTAAATGGATGGTGCTGGGGACAGGTGAATAAGAGGAGGACATATATTACCAAATGAGGGTTCAGCATTTGCAAAAACTGTGGCATTAAAAATGCACGGGCTATGTTCAGGGAGTAAGGATTTCCCCGAACATATCCTCCCACAAGCTGGTATCTCTGGAGCAGCCCTATTTTTTATTTGGTTTGCATGTCTGGCTTCCCAGAAAGGTTTTATTTGACCAAAGCGTTCTGCTGCAGAAGGGGACATCTGTTGTTTTTCCTGTTCAAAATCCATTCTCCCTGCTTCTGTAACAGGACCTCACTTTTCTTTGGGGAGCACATTCTCTTCTGCTCCCAGTCCATGGGCTTCCAGGGCATTCTAAGCCCCAAGCTCTGGCCCTGCCAGTCATGGCCTCACCCCTCTAGCACCGTCCTACACCCACCTCTGTGATTGGCTTGCAAGTGGGCACATGACTCAGTGGTCCAATGGGACTCAGTCCAGGACTTCCACTAGAATGACTGCCCGTGTTCCGAAACCAGGAGCATGTAAGCCCGGCACTGCCAGGGCCTCCCTCTGCCATCTCTCGGGGGGAGCTTGCCTGAAAACAAAACCGTCACCATGGCAAACAGAGTCTAGAGATGGGGTAAAACCATCCTGTCTGCATCGGATGGGCCCGTGATCCCAGCCATGCCGGAAGTGGACTGTCCCTCTGGGACATGGATTTTTTAGTTACTTGAAATAATAAGGCATCTTGTTTCTGCAGCCAATTTCAATTAGTTTTGCCCACACATTATATGTTTATTCATTCAAAATAAGTTGTGTTAGGCACATGTCATGAACATATAACCTATACAGGTAAGGAAGCCACATACAACATTTCAGGTTGTGCACTACACAATTCGTAGGGTTCCCTTTCATGGGGCAGTACCCTAGGGTTACACGATACTGCAGCCTGAGGCCAGGGGGATACAGGAAGACATAAATCAGCCCACGGCCCAGAAGGGTCCCTGTCGCACTCACACACACTGTCCCCTCTACTCTCTCTCCCTATGGAAATCCCTTCCATTCTTCAAAGCCCAGCACAGCCTCCACGCCTTCCAAGAGCACTGCCTGATTGGCTCCATGACCACAAGTGCGGGCTGTAGAGGAAAAGAGAGGGAAGGGAAAGTGTACTGAAAAGGAAGAAATGGCTTGGGAACCTGAAATCCGAGCCCAGCTAATGTAGCTGATTTTTCTCGGTACTTTCTCACAGTGGGGCTGAGGTGGGAGGAATGGGTTTGGAGCACTCTCATGCCTCCCAGACACCCCAGAGTGCAGCTTGAGTTAGGGAAGGACAGAGTGACAGGGAAGGCCCTCTGTTCCCCGCACCGCCAAACCCCAAGCACTCCTCGATCCCGGATGCGGTTCCTGTGGTCACCACCCAGACAGTAGCTAATTCCGCAGGGCCTCAGCCTGCATTCTTCTCCTTTCTGCCTGCTTTTCCCGTGGCTGGGAGAATGACTTGGGATGGGGGGGGCAGAGATGTCATATCTGGTTTTTTGCTCTCCCCCAGGTTTCAGGGTGGAGGGGCTCCCCAGCCACCAGCCTGTCTTCCCACTGGGAACCCCACCTCCTATCCAGGCTCACACCTAGAATACAGGCAAGAGGGAAAAATACCACTCCTTCCTCTAGGATCTATTGCTTGCTTTCATCTCCATCGGGACACAAAGTGTCCAGTCCAGGCTCAGGCTCCCCGATGTCTGTATTTGTATGGAATCTGATCTTCTACACCCCTCCTCCCAGTCCAGCCCAGCTTTTTCTCCAATCCCCCAATGTAGGTAAATAGCGAATAACCCTCATTAACATTTCATACATGTTGTATTCTGTTCTTTTCCGTTGTATAAAACACTATACAAAAGACAGTCTAAAAAGAAACAAAATGCCCTCCTTGTGTGTTATTTACAGCAGACCTCTTCTAATCTAATCATCTCTCTCCCCCCCCAACCCAACCGCACCCCCACACACACCCCCAGTGCCCTGCAACTTTGCAGGCGTTTTATTAAAATGAACACGTTGTTCCTGCAGCCCAGCTCCCTCCCTTGCAGGCCTGGGCATAAATAATTTATCTGAAAGCTGATTTGGTTGGCTACGGTTCCATAATTGAAGACCGTCCCCCACAGTTTATTGGCAAGCGTGGGGGCCCAGCCACTCAGCGCCCTGACCCCAGATGGAGCGACTCAAAGGCCCACAGCGGCCCCTTCAAAGCCCTAGGAGGCCTTGCTCATTGATGTTCGCTCCTGCCCCGCCTCCCTTTGCAGTCGGCCAGGCCTTGCAGCCCTCAATCTGTCAGGAGGCTGAACTGCCAAGGGCCTTCCCCAGCGAGCATCCTCAGTGGGCTGCAGACCCACAGACTGTCCCTCGTGGGGCCCCACCCTCCCATCCCCCCACTGCCCAGAGCACAGCCCTGCCTCAGCACCGGCCCACCTGGCGGGCACCCTCTGTGACCAAGAGGCACCACAGGACGTCTCTCTAGGGCCCCCAGTGAGCCCTGGGGCCCAGGACCTGCGTGGAGACCCTATTTTAAACATGACGGAGAGGTTGAAGACCCTGAACTGTGGTCTCCAGTTTCAGTGGGCGTGAGGCAGCCCGGCAGTGCTTCAGGGCTCTCCCCGTTGGCTCCCCTGCAAAGGGCCAGCACCCCCAGCCCCTTGTCCCTCGGGGAAAGGCCTCTCCTATCCTGGGCACCTGCACCCCAGCCGTGCTTGTGGCCCACAGCTCTACTCCACTTGCTTGCCTCTCACCCCATCCATCTTGCCTCTCTCAAGGATGACCTCTGGCAATCCTCCCCCACCCTGGCCCCCTTCGCCTGGGTCTCCCTCTCTCCCCCAAGTTCCTAGCAAGGATAAAGATACACGTGGCGTGGCAGTTATAGGTCAGCCTCGAAGGTTCAAATCCCATCTGTGCTGCTAGATCACGGCGCCATCTAGGCCATTACTTGCCATCTCTGTGGCTCGGGCTCCGAATCGGCACACCGATGAGAGGACACAGTCATAGCTCACAGAGCTGGTGGTGGGTGAAACGAGCTAATAGACATGAGGTTCTTAGAACAGTGTTTGTCCCAGCTACTGCCAGCCCTCCCAGGGCTATAGGAGCTTCAGAGAGCTGCCTCACCCAAGGTCACACCCTTCTCGGATGGCTTGTGCCCAGTGACTGACAGAGGTAGAGGGTAGAGGGCTGACTGGCTGAGCCCACTCAGATGACTCTGGTGGACATCTGACCTTAGCACCCTATGGCGTCAACCAAGACTCTCAGCCTACGTCAATTCCTCCACTGCCCTGGCCCACCTGCTGCCCTCCGTCTCATGGGCACCTGTCATGACCACACCACTGTAACCATCCTGCAGAAGAGACCACTTCCTTTGGAACCCAACCTGCACCCCCCACACTCAACCAGACCAACCCACAAATTCTCCCAGACACAGTGATGGGACCTTTCTCCCTGGTCCCAGGGCAGACCAGCCAGGCCCTACAATCCACAGAGCTGACTCCTGGCGCCAGCACCTTCTTCCTACCAGATACCGCACAGGCTGAAGGCTCCTGAAACAATGATTAGCAAAGACTCTTAAAATCTGCCATCTTGGCTTCACCATTATTATTTAAAACTCAGGACCCATGATGTTCAAGGCACAGGGACATTGGGGGCTCAAAGATAAGAAGTCCCCATCACTGTGCCCCAGGAACAAGTGGCCCAAATCATAGGCAGCCCCTCTTCCTCCAGCAGAGATCCTTGTTCTCTCTTGCCTTGACAAGAAACATCACTCGATCCATGGACTTCACAGTGTGGCCAACCAGGACCTAGAGACCACAGTGAATTTACATTTCTAATGAGTGCCCTTCCTGCTGATGGAGAGATTTGTGCCAAGACTTCCAGAAAAAGGGTCTGCTAAGACCAATCCAAGTGAGTAATTGCATCTGGGGGTATGTCCAGTCTTCTAGATTTCCTTAGGAGACACCACAAGCCATGTTGAGGAAAGAAATGGATACAGGGAAAGGTAGGCAGGGCCTTTCCTGGGTAGAAGAGGATGACTTTTGCAGCCCAGCACTCTACAGAGTAGGACCTCCACTGAGACCAGAGTCACCGCCTTGGAGCAATGAGCAGCTGGGCCAGGGAGAGCTGAGCGAACCAGCTCACAGATATTCACTGCGCATCTACTCAGGGCCAGGGCTGCTCACGGGGGAGCTTCTGGGGCAAGTAGAGATCCAGGCACACTGGCAAGGAGCAGGGAAAGAGGCTAGAATTGTAGGAACCCTGGCCAGCTTCAGAGCAGAATAAGCAGAGATATGTAGAGAACAGAGACAGAGAGAGCTGGGGCCAGGTCGGGATGCCGAGTGAAGCAGGCTGTCGTCCTGGGGGATTCAGGCCTTTGAAGACTCCACCCAGTGACACGAGGCTCCTGTCACTCTGCCCCAGGAACAACTGATTCAAGCCAGATACTCTGGGCTTCAGATGGAATGAGGTGCAACAGCCCCCACCAACACAGCCATATCTTTAGACTTTCATCTCAGAGTACCCTTGTTTCGTCTTTGGTTTTCACACACCCACCAGATTTTTGTTTTCCTTTCTTTTCTTTCTTTTTCTTTTCTTTTCCTTCTTTTTTTTTTTTTTTTTTTTTTTTTTTTTTTTTTTTTTTTTTTTTTTTTTTTTTTTTTTTTTTTTTTTTTTTTTTTTTTTTTTAATGAAAGCACCTAGTAGTCTACAAAGGACCAATGGCTTGATTATGGGCCAGAAACCCTTCAAGCAAACACATGACCCCGCTCTTTTTAGAGCCCTAGCAACTAGAAGGGTTTTCTTGCATTTGAACAAGCATAGTTAAACTTGCATTTACCTGCTTGTTCTGGAGTTCTCCTGGGATGCAGTGTTGGATTGGTGGGCACAAGTACGTTCTATGCACAAATGCTGAAATATCACTATTTCAAATAGCTTAATGATCATTGTACATGTGCCCTGAGCAAGGCTGCATGAATAACTAAAATGTCAAATGTCTTTGTTTTAGCTGCTATTCTATCAACTCTACAGGTCTCAGAAGCATGAGCCACATGCCAATTAGAATCTCCGATGGTCAAGTGTAAATGTCTTTTGTTTCAAAAAAATGCAAGAATGAGTTATCACTTAAACTCTTCCTAGAAGAAATAATATTTTAAAACCTGGAGATCCATGGGTGGGAGGGATGGGTTGTTAGAGAGGGTCCCCCCTAAAGATGGCTCCTTGCACTTGAGTACAAGGCATAGTTCCATAGGTCTGAACTGGAATTTCCCACTGGAATCAAAATTCCAGACAGCTCTAAACATCACTCTATTTGTCAAGGCTGTAGACACACACACACATCAAGTCTGAAAGAGGGAGGATCTCAAGAGTGATGGTGTTTGCAGGGTTTTCTGAAATAAGATGAGCATCCAAAGGGAAGAACCCCAACTACATTCTCCCTGCACCAGGTATTGGAGAGGCCAGTGGTCACGGGCCCAGGGAGACCATTGTTCTACAAAGACCCTTCTCTGATGATCTATGCCTCAGCTAGAAAAAGCCAACCACACACCCTGTTTCTAACACGGTCTCAATTTCAGGAAATTTCATTCTCTTTCTTCAAGATCAATACATACATACAGATACCAACATACACACACAGACACACAAAAATACTCATGTATGTATCCACATATATGCATGTGTGTGTTATGAGTTATCAATTTACTTCTGTCTTTTTGCCAAACAAATAAGCAAATAAGTATGAATTCCCCTATCAGGAAAATTCCATTGTCAGGACTCATGTAAGATTTTTATTTGGGATAATCTTGTCCTTTTGGTGGGGTGGGGCATGTCCAGAGATGAGCAAAGGACCGATATGGGTCTTCAGGGGCATGGCTGGGATGAATCCAGGCTGTTCTTTCAGTTTCTCCAAGACTGTGCTTTGTTCCCAGGTATGTGTGTGGAGCAGAGGTAGGGAGAGGAGGTGTGGGTCCCAAGACACTGGTCCTTCCAGAGACTGAGGCACTCCAGGGACAGTCTCCATCTTGTGACTCACTGCCATGAGGTGTCTGTGGAGTCCGACTGCCTGTCTTATAACCCCATCTCCTCATTCATAAGCTGTGTGCCTGGGCCTCAGTTTCCCCTATCTGTCCTTCGAGGAGAGTCATATTTGCCCAGTGGAGTGGTCAGGTAAAATCAGCGTGATTAAGGCCAAAAATGGAAGGCAACCAGTAATGAGGTACAGATGAAGACGAGGATGAGGAGTCTCCCCCAAGAACACAGTGGGCAAATCCATGACCTGGAATCAAAATCTAGCCTTGGATTCCCCAACCAGAGCTCTTTTTAATGCAACAGGGATTTCAAAGTGAAATCCACAGAGAGAGTATCAGGGGTCCCTGATGATAGGAGCAACTTTCTACATTTGATGTTTCCATCTCAATTGGATTGTGCATGGATGATCATGTGATCACCAAATAACGCCTTGGGAATTCAGAGTTTGTGTTTACGTGTGGGTTTTCTATCACGTTTTTGCAAAATGAAGGCCAGAAGACTTCACGGGCTGCTGTGCAAACACCTATTTAGCGGTTCAGCAACTGTTCAAACAGGGACGAGTAGAGGGAGGATTGAGTCATCCAACATTTCGGGGGACACTGGCAGGCCACGACGACGGGCTCTGGGCCGAGGCGGAGGGGACTGCACTTGCCACTCTGCAAGCAGGTGCTGAAGGGAATGTCGTGTTGGTCTGAAGCAACGTGCCTAACAGCACTACCAGTAAGGAGATGCAACACGAAAGTTTCTTGCTAACTGAAATGTATTTTCATTTATTTTTTAAGTTATTATATTTGGAGGTTCTAATAAACTGGCCCATCAAAACCTTAGGTTTGTGGTTACAGATTTGTCCATTTCAACCCATGAAAAATTATAATATGGGTAAAATTCTTATATTAAAATACTAATAATATGGACAATAAGTCTAACGATGGCCTGCCATGTTCAAACATCAAAACAATCTAGTTGATAACAAGCACAACTTAAAATGGAAACACGTCCTTCTATTATTAAACCCAACATTGCTTATTTTACTTTCAGCAAAACATCATCTGTCACATTAAATTAATGCCATTAATTTGAATTTTAATGGTTTTGCAGTTTTGTTTGCATTTAACGTGTAATTGTGTTTTGGTTTTATAGCGGTGTAAGAGGTAAAGGCATAAGGAATTTATACTTACCTTTATGTTTGTATATATTTAAGTAACAATATGATCAAAATAATTTTAGTCAACACCAGGGATCTGCAATAATTTTTTCCCTTTACAATGCATATATTAGTCAATTTTAAGAATCACTGAGGCCGCACCAATCGCTCATTGCTCAATGCGTAAGAGTACCTAATTTTCTAAAGTATTGGGTAAGGTTGGATTTGGCCCAGTGCATTGTGGGATGGGGATATGAGCTAGAAATGCCCCCCCCAAGAGTCTAGGTCTGAGCTTTGCAAAGTGCTAAGCCAGTTAGTGACCATCTCGGGGGGCTAAAGGACCCTAATGGGCTACCGATATCTTTTCGGTCTCTTTCTGCTATTCCTTTACTAAACAGTTTCAAGCAATTCCATGTTAACTCAGTGACAGGCCACTGAGTGCCCAGAGGTCTATAACCAGAATCACATGTGATAAACTTTGCATTCATGCATTTTGCTGGAGAAAAAAGTCCCCAGTAGGGTGCACACTGCCATCATTCCCCAGTGAGGGCCATGGCTGTGTGTGCCTGTGCCTGGCTGTTCAGCAGATACTTGCTCATTACCTTCCATCCATACTGGAAAGCGGGAGAGACAGGGGCTTAGAAGGGCTCATCCCTTACCTGACACCCACAGACGAGTAAGTGTCTGTGCATGGCTTTGAACTTGTAGCCATAGGACCCTGGAGCCCATAGTGTAGCCATTCCACTCTGCAGGCTCCTCCCCTCCCAGGATCATGAAGGGAGAAGGCAGGATGTGCTCAGCGAGTTGCTACTCTCCTACAGACAGGACTGTTCTTCTCTGTAATGGGATGGGAATGAGGGTCCTTTAGCCGAAATCCCAAAGCCAGGGCAGCTGGGGACAAATACCACCATATTCCACATGGGATTGGTGGTGCCAGAATCCCCAGGTGTGTTATGCACTGCTTGCACTTTCTTTATTTCTCACTTTTCAGCCTACCTTTCAAGCAAAGTGTGGGGGCTTGTGTCAGTGTACGTGGGGACAGTGACATTACCAGTCCCTGCTCTCTGCACCTCTGCAAGCTACTGGCATGGGCTCCAGAGACCTTCTTGCGAAGATTAGAGTGGCCTCAGAGAGGGGCCACTAGTGCCTCCGTCCCGAGAGGGAGGCCCACTGCACTGCGGGAACCCTAAGCCCCCGCCTAGGCATAGGTATTTCTGTTTATCACACAGTCCCTCCCACCCTCCGTCCCAGGGTTAGAGTGGAGGGCATCTCCAAGAGAGTGTCCCACTTGGAGAACTCAGGATGAGAGGCTAACCAGAGGAGGGTATGGTCAAGGGCAGCTGAAGGGCCTGCAAGTGAATATGAGCTTCTTCAAGGCCAAAAGGAGGTCAGAGAGAGCAACCAGGTTCTAGGGCTATGGTGGGGGCTCCCCACTAGCGGGGACAGAGGACCACTGAGGGAATATCTATGCCCCACGACATACCCAGCACTGAGATTCCTGCCCAGACAGAAGCCTTGAAAACAAGAGAGCATTCAGGCAGCACAATTCATCTGAAAAGATAGGGCCCCCTCTCTTCCATACACACCCCTCATTTTGCAGGGGCTATGGAGAAATCTGAAATAGGCAGGCAGAGGTACAGGCTCCCTAGGGCCACTGTGACAAAATCCCACCAACTGGGTGGCTCCTCACAACAAAAGTGTGTTGTCTTCTAGTCCTGGCCACTACAAGTCTGAGACCAGGGTGAGCTCCCTTGGACAGCTCTAGAGGAGTGTTCTTCCCTGCCTCTTGCAGCTTCTGTGCTAGCTGGCTGACCTCAGCCTTCCTTGGCAGGTAGAGAGGTCACTCTAGTCCCTTGGCCATCTCCTGTGTTTCCTCTGCCTTCTGCATGTCTGTCTCTGTGTCCACCTTTCCCCTTTAGACAGGAACACCAGTCATACTGGATTACGGCCCACCCTGATGACTTTCAACTTCATTAATTCTATAAAGACTATTTTCAAGTAAGTGACATGCCAAGGAAGTAGGTATTAGGACTTGAACTATCTTTTTCCGGAGACACATTCCAACCCATAACAGTGGACAACCCATCCCGAGGCCACCGCAGTCCTCCACCCAATGGCATGGTCAGGCCTGCATGGCAGGGAGGGAGACACTTTAAATTCGTTGTAGGGACACACTGAGCACGGGCTGGGCTGGACCTTTTTAAAATCTTGAGAGTGAAATTTATTCTGTGCATGAAAATGGTTGAGAAGCACACTTACGCGCCTGCCATGTCATCACGCGGGGGGTAAGGAGATCCAGCAGGGTGTGACTGAAAGCATCGAAGGGAGAGAAATAAAGCCATTTCCTGTTTGTACCCCATCGAGTTCAGCCCATTCAATATATGGCTATATATACAAGAGGCAGCTAGGGACCGAGACAGCACAATATAACATCAAGTGAATTAAATCAACTGTGGAAGGGGAAAAAAAAAAAAAAGGCAGAGAGAAAATGCTAAGATAGGAAGGAAGGAAAGACTCTGCACCTGCTTCTGTAAGACGCAGGCCCGGATGGGCCCTTTGAGGATAGGGTGGATTCTGCCCGGGGAGCAGACAGAGAGGTGAGGGCAGGACCTATGAGAGCAGAGCGGACCCCGTGCCAGACCTGCCGACAGCCTCGATCCTACCCCAGGAAGGTCTACGACCCTCCTAAAGAACTTTTATGGCCCCCATCCTGGGCAGTGGATGCAGATTTTATGCATGTCTGCAGGAGTCTAAAACCGTCTTCAAACACAAAATATAATGATCAGATGTCTGTCTTGGGGATGAGAGTGTTTCCTCGAGCCGATGGAGCGCTGCAGACATCGCCAGGAATGGCTTATAAATAACCCACGACCACGTCTCTCCTTCCCACTGCCAAAGCTTCTGGCCCCCAATCTTTCTCCCGCTTGGTCTGATCCCAGACTGGGTTTCATGAATGCTGTTGCCATCTCAGCCGCATGCACCCAGGTTTTTCCGGATCAAAAGATGTGCTTCTGCCTCTTCTCTTCTGGCTCGTGAGCAACATGGAGGCTGTTTGATGTCTTAGAACATCGGGGAGAACTTTAGGAAGGTGCCACTCACTGGTTGGAAAGGAGGACTTAGAGGGAACTACCCACTGCAAAGAGGAGGCCCAGAGCCTGATGCTTTGCAGAGAGCCTCTCAGCTGGGTGTCCACCTTCATTTCGGAACTCAGGGGACCACGGGAACCCGGGAAATCGGTAGCGAAATGCCTCTAAGTGGAAGCTCTGATGCGAAGCCTGTGCATTCCGCCGTGATTGGCCCCGGACGGCAAGACCTTTCCCACCCCGATGTCGTGAGACCTCCCTCTTAAGTCGGCCACACAGCTTCAGGCACACTGGGTGTGCGCTGCTCACACCCACCACGGTTACAGGGACCCCTCCTCCAGCGCCAGCTCTGGCTTTCCTGAAAGACCTTCTCCCACCCAGGTCTCCTGCTCCTCCTCCCCCTCCCCCTCCTCCTCCTCCCTCAGCCCAGGAGCCCTTCTCCTTGCAGACCCCTGGTCCTTTCTTTATCTGTTCATCCTTCCCAGGGACCCTTTCTACCCGCTATCAGAGCCTTGTTTCCTAAAAGGGGTGCTGCTGAAGATAAGCAATGCGCCAGAGGGAAGGGGGCCCTCAGGAGCAAATGCAGTAGGGAATCCGTAGATTCTGCAGCCCCCTCAAGATAGCAGCCATGGGAAGATTCCCGTATCACAGACTCAGGATTTCCCAGGCTCTGTGACCACAGAAACTTTTGTTCCATGACATCTATTAACAGTCGCCAAGCATGGTGCATCACGGACCCCACTCTTGGAAGAGCTACGTGAGGGTCTGTGGTGATGGACAGCACCCCTGGCAGGTTCGCGGGGAGGGGATGAGGGAAATCCCCTGCCTGAGACTTACTGGCCTGTTCCCTGACACCAGGCCTGGCAGGTGCATAGTAATTGGCCATAATAATCGGGCAGTCCCCCCCACCCCCCCACCCAGGTAGTGTGAGGTTAGGTGTGGAGGCAGAAAGAAACCACAGGTTCACCCTCTGCTCCTTAAGCCCACTCCCCACTCTCCCACCATGTGTCCCTCTCTTCTCCACCACCAGAAGGACACTGAAGCAGTCAGTTTTTAATAACCACACAAAAACGTCATAGACAATGAGGTGTGGTGGAAAACCGTGGGGACACACAGGGCAGAGACAGCTTCCTCCCTTTCAGTGGCGGATCTTGGACCAATTCTTTCACCACTGTGAGCCTCAGTTTCCTCATCTGTGAAAGAACCACTGCCAGAGCTGCTCCAGGCCAGCAAGAAACATACCCAAGATGCCTTCAAGCAGACGCAAGTCCCAAGTCCAGCACAGCAGCCCAGAGGGGCCTGACACAGGCTGTGATTCTGGGTCCTGTCTGGGAATAGACTTCCTTCTACTGACCCACGCAGCCTGCAGTTGTGGGAAATCTCACTGAAATGAGAGACCTGAGGGTCTCACAAGAGCTTCTGTGGGGCTCTATAGAAGGGGTCCTGGTGACTTTCTAGGGAACTCCTTCTGTTTGTGGGGCCTGCTGGAATAGAACAGATCAGAGTTGCCTTGGGAGCATGTCTGAGCCCTCACTAAGGGGGCATGGGCCTGGGATGGAGGAGGGAACAACTGGTTGTGGGGCTTGGTCTCCATGGGGCTGACGTGTCACGGACTGTCCTTTGAGGCTCTGCCTCTGTCCTCATGCACAGAATTTTCTCTAAATACCTCCTCTTTCATCTAAGCCCTAGAGCTCTGTCTAACTGCTTTGGGGAGGGGATATAGCTGTGGAAACAGAGAAGCTGGACCTCTTTCTGGAGTGGAAACTCAAAGAGCCATCTTTATCGGGAAACAAGGAGGATCAATGATCTCTGATAAAGGGTCTGAAGGACACACAGTCAGTGACAGCCAAGTGCCCCAGCTCCCATGGCTGGGCCTCCCAGGGCACAGGAAGTGGAGGAAACCAGAGGGAGTGACACAGAGGGACTTGTCAGTAGGTCCCAAGAAGACAAACCCCAAAGGAACCTCCCAAATACATTTGTGAGCCCAGGAAGAGAAAAGTGTGGGTTCTGCAGCTAGGAAGGAGGCAGGGTTCTGGAAAATAAGTGTCTGCAGGATATTTCTAGGCAGATGGAGCCTCAGGTGGCTTCACGGTGCTTCCGTGCCCCAGTGAGGAGTGGGAGTAGCAGAGTGGTGCCGTCGGCGCCCCAGGCTGGTAAGGAAGGAGTGGGGACGTTGCCAGGTAAAGAGGGTTTGCGGACCGGCCTGCAGCATCTCAGCACCACCCATGGGACCATCCCTGGTGCCCCAGTGACCTGAAGGACATGTCCAAGAAGCCAGGTGTCCCATCTATCTGACACATGCCTAAGCTTGCAGATCTCACACATCCCGAGGAAGCAGAGGGTCATAAGCACAAGGGTCCCGTGTGCCTTCCCAAGTGCATCACCTCAGTGTAATGGGAACCAGAAACAGAAATTGAATTGTCATAGGAAATTTGAGGAAATTCCATTTCTTGCATGCCTGAGCTTTTGACTGACATTCCCGGCCACTGAACCCAGTGCAGTCTTGGGACCATCCTACCGTGACCGTCAAGACACCGGATCCAGGAGGGGATCTGCTAGGGACTAGCCAGGAACACAGAGCACTCTCTTCCCTGTCTTTTCCCTCTGTTCCCTCTGAGGGGTCTGACACCTCACTCCACCTCTGACTCCCTGCAGCCCGGGGCTTCACCCCCACTGATCACAGGGCCTCGATAGCGTGGACCCGACAAGGAGCTATGTCACTGTGTCGCTACAGGTGAAGGAAGGTTAACAGCGGCTGCTGTTCTCATCCTGTTCGCACAAAATACACCTTCTGCCTCTCCCCGCTCCTCAGCACATCCCTCCCTCTTACCTTCCCCACCCCATCCTGCCGAAAAGGGCTAAGGGAAGAGGAGGAGATCTTGAGTGGGTTGTGGGGGGACTTCAGTCAGCCCATTCCGGGTCAGGGCTCCGTCCCTCACTGTCACCACTGGAAGAACCCCCAGACAAAAAGGACTCACACCCTAGTTCCCCAGATGGGAAGGCAGCCCAGAGGAGGTGGGACAGAAGCTGAGCCCAGGCCAAGAGCCAACCCTGGCTGGCCTAGGCCACTGCCTTTCCCCCTTCTGTTCTCCTCAGCCACCCCTCACCCCCAGGCTTGATTCATGAGGGAGGAGGAAGCAGAGAAAAAGGACTGCTGACTCTTCACGTCTAATCATGATATCACTCACTTCCTTGGATCCAGTCCCAAAGGGGTGGTCCTGGAACATCGGGAGGCAGCGAGGCCGCCGGATAATCCCACTGGACGCTCTCGGGAGGACAGCGCTGAGCTAATGGCCTTACCTCTGCCTCCTTCCCCAGGCCCTGCAGAACAACGGCTGAGCCCCTGTAGCTTCCTGACGGCTGGGGGGACCTCAAGGCCACAGGCGGCCCCAGCACGTGGGCAGGTGGGACGGACATCGCCCCTGCCTCATCCAGAGGTCCTGTCCTAGAAATCCAGACCAGGAGGGATGTCACCTGCCTCCGTGAACATGGCCTGTGGACCTGTACTGTGCCAGACACAGACGGGCTACGGGGAAGTGGGGGGATCCTGCTCAGAAGACCCCCAGGCAGGATGTCCCCCCTTTCTGCAGATGACTACACTTGGCAACTCCCTGTCTTGTTCCTTTTCTTCACCTTCCCTCCTGTCCATGCACAGGCCAGCTGTAAACTCAGGGCCTCAGTAGCCTGCATGAGTGGCCTCCCTCTCCACTCATCCTCTTTTGCCTTTGCCCTGTATCTAGACATCTGACATCCAAGTGACACCGTCATCAGAGTCCCTCTTAGGGACCGGCCACCCAGCTTCATGGTGGCAGAAGACCGCAGGCCGGCCTGCTCCAGGCCTGAGGGGGCTGTGCTCTCCCCCTACCCCTCTGCTCACTTCCCACCTGCAGTTGGTGGTGTGGGTTTGGCTTTAGTGGGTCAAATTCTAGGCTCTGGCCTCTGCCTCCTTCCTCCCATGGTTTGCTACCCATAATGATTGTGCTCAGGCTACCATGGAATGCAGAAGAATGAAACAGTGGGGTGGCAAGGAATGGCTTTACAGGTGTCCAGGCAACCCCTGAGTGCCAGGGCCCGCCTCGGGGGAAGAGGCAGAGCCATACAATGGAACACTAGGGCAACAATGAGGACAGAAGTCCAACTTTGTTGGACCATCTATTGAGAGACACAAAGGAATCCCAAGGTCTCTGGGATGCTGGGCATATTCTGTTTCTTGATCTCAGTGCAGCGACACAGGTATATTCACTGCTTGTGAAATTCCATCCAGTTGGACACTTACTTTTCATGCCCCGTTCTGTGAGCTTATTAGACTTCAATAAAAAGTTTACAGAAAAGCCAGTGAACCTGCAGCTCTGAGCCTTCTGACCTGACAGATTCCCCACCGCAGGCAGGGTCTGTTGAGCGGCAAACTTTGGGCAAGTCTGGGAAGTAAAGATGCTTGGGGACCCGTGCTCACACCCTTGGGCCCGCTCCGCATCCATCCCTGGCCCCGCTGGCCCGTTGAGCGTGGTTTGTTCCAGGGCCAACCAGAGTGAGAGCATCCACAGACCCAGCCCAGCTACTCTCCCCAGCCCTGTCATCCCGAGCCTAGATGGCTCGGATCACCCACAGGCCAGGCACGGGGAGCTTCCCAGGCACGGGGACGAAGGCCTTTGCGACTCAGCTCCTCTCTGGCCATCAAACCAATTATGGTGATCGCCCCAGTTCCTGGGTCCACTCTTGGACAAAACAGGATCCGGCCAAGCCCTTTCCCTTTTACGGGGGGAGGTAAATCAGGGTCCCAAGACAGAAGCAGCTTGCCCAAGGCCACCGCGTTACTGTGCCATGGGCCTGCCCTGGTCCTAAACCTAGCTCTCTCAACAGCAGGACTGGGTCTCGCACCCCGGCAGCCCCTACCCTGCCCTTCAGCCTCTGGGAGTGGGGCTGGTCAGAGGCTTCTTCTTTCATTCAAAGAACCTAGAGGCTTGAAGCAGAACAACATGCATCTTTACTGGGTGGGTCGGGGGCATGCGGGACGACTAGCAGGGGCATGGGCATTTGTGGGGCCTCCCGGCATGGGAGGGTCACAGCAGGCTGAGGCTGGAAGCCTTCAACCGCTGTCTGTCACAGGTGAGCACAGACACTGGCCCCAAAGTGTGATCACAAGGTTCGACACTGCGGGTCTGTCAACAGGAAGAAAGGGCTGTCCCTTCCCCGTGCACCAGCCCCGGTGGCAGCTGGAGAGGCCGCCTTTGCGGTAACCGCCAGGAGCTGCCGGTGCCCTCTGGGGGACAAACACAGCCTGATCAGGGGCAGCAAGGGGGAAGAAAAACCCCAGGGAAGCCTGTGCCCTCTCCCCTTTGCTCCTCTATTCTCACTGCTGCTAATTCATTCCTACTTACCCCCTCTGTGCCCCAGCCTTCAGGCCACACTCACCCCTCATTTCTCCCTTATTCACATTCCCCTCTTCCCTTGCCGATTCCTCCTTGTCCCTGGCATTTATCCCTCCACTCCTTGACTGCCTTCCCTCCATTCTCCCCTCCCTTCCTTCAGTCATGTCTTCGACTGTCTCTTCTCCCCATCCCTCAGGCACTCCTTTCCCTCCCAGGTCACAGCGGGTGTTAGTGTTGTTTGGACTCCCAGGCCCCACCCTTCTAGACAGGAGGTGGCTTTCCTTTGCTAGATTCCCTGTGGTAGAGGACAGGCCTTGGCCCATGGTTGCCAGTGAGGCTCAGGTTCATCGGCCCAACACGAGAGCCCTGCACAGCCAGTGCGAGGCCCCCTCCAGACATCAGTGTTAACTCTGCCCTGGGAGCCAGCAGCACTCTGACCAGGAGCCTGGGATCAGAGTGAGGACTGGATGGAAGCCAGCTCCCAGCCCACCGCCACAGCTATGGCCCCTTCCAGAGAACCTGCTGGGACCGGAGCTGATTGACAGCCACCAGCTGGCCCTCGGAACCTAGCATGGTCTTCACATGAGGCTGCACGTGCTTCCCTCGGGCTATTCCCACAAACGATCTGTACCCATGATCGGGGCACGACAACTGGGCCACATGGAGAACTGCACATATGGGCAATGTGGAGCTAGGCACTCTCCATCAGCCTGGCCCGGACCTTCTCAGAAGAGCACTGTGGTCGAGCTCCACCCACTTACCCCAGTCCTTCCCTCTCTCTGTCCTTCTTCGGGTCTCAGACCTGCCCCAAGCTTGAGGGCTCTCCCTGCCTTCCCTACCCACTGCGTTTATCCTCCACAGGCACTTCGCCCACTAAAGTCATATAGAATCCCATCCTGAAGCCTGCTTCATACGGACAGCCCAGCTCACAGAGGACGTGTGCGCAAGCGAGCATGAACCCTTCCTTTGTTCTCTGGTGCGCGGCTGTGGTGGCCCCTAGCCTCCTCACTCATTCCTTCTCTCATCGGCCACTCAGTCTAGACTCCACGACAGGCCGCTTCCCCACCGTCTCTCTATCCATTGAGAGGTGTCTGCATGCACCAGTCACACGTGCATCTTGGACTCTTGGTGTGTGGGCACCCATGGTAGTCCAGACCCCTGAGCCGGCCAGCTGTGCCTCCCTCAGCCTTTTCTAATGTCCGTGGGACGCTCCGTGTAAGAGGAGCCAGTCCCTGCCTCCGGCGAAGGCAGTGCAGGCCATCAATCCCCTCCCACAAAAGCCGCCCAAATGAAAACTTAAACAATGTCACTCCCATCCCAGGAGGTGAAAGGGCCTCGCCGTGTGCTGGGAGTCGAGCAGAGATGTGGTGTGGACAGCCGGGCCGAGATTTGGAAATGAGACACAGCGGGGATTACTGCCATTAAATCAGCCCCTCATTCCCCAGCCGCTCACTCCCTCTAAGTATGGGCTCATCTGCAGGCCCGCCACACACATCTGGGCTTCACATGTCCTTCCTCATTAGCTCGTGAGCTGTGTTTTGTAGGATAAGTATTTGGGAGTCCAGCCACCTTCCTGGGGCCTCTGGGAACTGGATCCCCTCTTCTTCCACCGCTCTTTCCTGGGGGTATGAACTGAGGTCAGACAGAAGATCAGTCATAAGAATGACTCCCGACTCTCCTTGTCCTGCTGTACCCTCCACAGGGCCTTCAAAGCATCCCCCTAAAAGACTCATTCGTATCCCATTAAGAACCTCAATAGCTCCCATCATCTCATGGAGAATACTGAACTGCTTAGCCTGATCCTTCATGGCCACCTTCCCCCCTTCCCCCTCCCCTGCACCTCTCTAACGCGCACACACACGCACAGTCAGTCGCCCCGGCTGGCCTCCTTTTGCACAGAGGGACTTGATGGGCATTCCCTCCTTTGACTTTGCTCCTTCTCTCCCCTCCCCTGATACAGCCCATCTTGTTCCTAAGGACACCACTCAAGGGCGAGCTTCTTCGTGATTCCTCCATCCGCCCTGATGTAAGGGCTTTGGTCTGGCTCCCGTGGGGTGTGGCGGGTACTGGAACAATCCCCGGCTTGCCCTCCTGGGTCCCTCCTAGGAATCCATACTGAGAAGGAGCTTTGGACAGGGTATCAGCCTGGCTCAGCCCTGCATCACCGTGGGCGAGCTACCCTACTTCTTCTTCGAGTCTCTGTAACACTAGCCGTCTCATGCAGTGGTTGGGAGGCCTGAGAAAGATGAATAGGGCACTATCCTAGTCTGTGTCTATGTTTAAGCATGCATATCCATTTACAGTCACATGGAACAGTCTGGAAGAATATATGCCATCGTGCTAACAGTGCTTGTCTCTGGGCAACTGAGATTTATGGGCACCATTTCTGCTTTTGTTTTCCTTAGCTGAGGTTTCT
>PITA01027503.1:0-20838 GCA_004023965.1 Spilogale gracilis | reverse complement strand
GAACTACTCAAACTCAACACCCAAAAAGAAGATGAACACATCAAAAAATGGGCAAGAGACATGAAGAGGCACTTCTCCGTAGAAGATATACAAACGGCTAACAGACACATGAAAAAATGTTCAGCGTCACTAGCTATCAGGGAAATTCAAATCAAAACCACTCTAAGATACCACCTTACACCAGTCAGAATGGCCAAAAGTAACAAGACAGAAAACAACAAGTGTTGGAGAGGCTGAGGAGAAAGGGGAACCCTCTTACACTGTTGGTGGGAATGTAAACTGGTGCAGCCGCTTTGGAAAACAGTGTGGAGATTCCTTAACAAATTAAAGATAGAGCTACCCTATGACCCTGCAATCGCACTACTGGGCATTTACCCCAAAGATACGGTTGTAGTGAAAAGAAGGGCCATATGCACCCCAATGTTCATCGCAGCAATGGCCACAATCGCCAAACTGTGGAAAGAGCCAAGGTGCCCATCAACAGATGAATGGATAAAGAAGATGTGGTACATATATACAATGGAGTACTATGCCTCCATCAGAAAGGACGAATATCCAACTTTTGTAGCAACATGGACTGAACTGGAAGAGATTATGCTGAGTGAAATAAGCCAAGAAGAGAAAGTCAAGTAACGCATGGTTTCACTTACTTGCGGTGCATGAGGGGTAAACTGGAGGACAGTGGGAGAAGGAAAGTAAATGGGAACTAGGGTAATCTAGGGAGGGAAACGAAACAACAGAGACTTTGGACACAGAATCAAACTGAGGGACTTGGAGGGAGGGGGATGGTGGTATGGGAGAGCCTGGTGGTGGGTACTGGGGACACCTAAAGCGTGGAGCACTGGGTGTGGGGAATGGGGAATGAATCTTGGAACACTGGAAAAAAAATTTTAGTAACAATAAAAAAGAAAGAAAAGAAAAAAGGAACAGGGAAGTAAGCAGCTCCTACTCCAGTTCTTCTAGGAATATGGAAACAATGTTGTCAGATCTACTTTTTCAATAGAAGGTGAAATCTGGATTTTCATGTGAAAATCCCCTGATGTTTAAATGTTAGCAACGAATTCAGAGTTTAGAAAACACTGCATGGGCCAAACAAAACACATCTGCTGGCCCGATAGGTCCCACAGGGTGCCAGTTTGAGACCTGTGGTTTAGACATTTATTTCTCACACTTGGGGATTCATTTAAGTGTCTTTTCTATGGACCACAACATAGGGTGGTCAGCCCTTATCACAATGTATTTTGACTGACTGTTGCTTGCCTAGTTTTTCTATTAAGCTACAAGATCCCTGAAGGCTGTATATATAGATTTTGAGATTCCCATGGCCTAGCAATGTCTTGTACCGAGTTGATATTTAACACGGGTTGTTTGTTGGATGAATAAATGGATGAATGCATGAACTCCACTGCATGTGTACTCCCTGTCAAGCATCTGAACAAAGTGGCTCAAGGTCTCAGAGATTACCTGATTCAGACCTTTCCCTCTTTTTCCTTCCTTCTCACCGAGTGCCCCAGTTTAACCTCATGGCAACTAAACCTCTGTATCCTACAAGGATTTTGTAAACAGGTGGCCTCCTCCATGGATGTGAGTCTTGGCCACTAGGTGTCTCCCTTTGCCTAAAGGACATTCTGAAGCCCTGAGGTCAACTGGCGGTCTGCTAAACAGAAACACTTATGCAAAAAAAAAAAAAAAAAAAAAAAAAAGTCTTAATCTCAGGCAACATCTTCAGATGTTTGTCCCATCAGGAAGTTGAGTACAGCCACAATGTCAAAGCAAAAATGCCCAGGCACAGAATCAGATTTATTTTGCTCTTTTAGAGCTTCACATCCGCCGGAATTCTCCCCTGGGGACTGAGTGGCAATCTTAGGTCACAGCCTCTAATCCCGTAGACCCTTGACTGGTCTTCTGGAGTCTTGTTTCTGTTCCTTTTCTCTGCTGCTTTCGGCCAAAGGAGAGGTGCATCTTACTGTTAAGGTCTGGGGTTCTAGAACCTGCCTTGTAAAAGCAGAATTCTTCTAAACTATATCAGATAGAGTTCACTGAGGCTGCCCTGATGGCACATGTGCATTTCCCCCACATCACCTGACTGCAGGGACACCTGCTCTGTTGCCGGTGGGTTGCTTTCCTTGTGGCCCCAGGAGGGTACTTGGAGCTTAGATGGGAGGATGCTTGATGCTGTATAATTCTCATTTTAAAGACAGATAGACTGAAAAAAAAAAGAAGCAGAGTTTATTGCTTTCATAGGCCATAGCTTTCTCTCTCCATGTTAGCGCTGACATTCAGATACCCTCCACTCTGAACGGATGAAAGGCAATGGTGGACTTTTGCCTGGCCCTGCTAAATTTGCCCAGGCCTGGATTTTAGGGACACTGGAAGGTTCCTTGTTGAATGAAATTGAGAGGGGAATTCTATAGGGCTGACTGTGAAGGTTCAGATGATAAGAATGCTTGTCTCATTTGCACCTAAGACACCTTTGTCTTTTTTTTGATTATTTTGCAAGGGTTGGATACTCCTGTTTGCATTTCTCATCGTCTTTGAGAAGTAGCAGAGTACAGGTTAACAGACCACAGACTTTGAAGGCAGGCTGGCTTGGTGCACTGGCCCATCATTTACTTAACGGCTTTATATCTCCATTTCCTCACCTGTGAAATGGGGATAGTGGTGGTAATGCCTCACAGGTTGCCGGGAGTATAAAAGCACATGGACACTGCTCAGAATAGTACTGGGAGCATAGTAAGTGCTTAATAAATGAAAGCTGTTTCTAGGGGCTTGATTATTGATCTCTTCTCTGGTTTTCTGTCCAGGCCAGCGTTCATGTGTGTAAATTGTTACACTTGTCTCTGATATCAATGGGAAAAGATTTCCTACAGTTTTGTGGACTCTTCCTCTGTTTATTTGAATGTACTTTATTTTAAGAATTAGTAGCATTATAATTATTATTAAATACCACCTCCCCCAACAGTTTCTCATAAGTCCCCTGGAGTAAGCTCTATCCTCAAACAGCTTAATAATTCCTTACCCACCTCTCTTTATTTTAAATAATAATTCTGAGTGTTAAGAGGCTATATCTGTTTTGAAAAAATCTTATATTAGTTAAGAAAATATTCTTGCTATAATTTACATTTTACACCCAACACTTGTTCTTTCTACTGTTCCTTTCAGAGTTTTAAAAAATACACACCTGAAATATTTCTTTTCCTTCCTTCCTTCCTTCCTTCCTTCCTTCCTTCCTTCCTTCCTTCCTTCCTTCCTTCCTTCCTTCCTTCCATTCTCTCTCTCTTTCTCTTTTTAGAGAAGAAGAGAGCAAGAATGAGTGAGGGGAGGGGCAGAGGGAGAGGGAGAGAGACTCTTAAGCAGGCTCCACACCCAGCATGGAGCCCAATGCAAGGCTTGATCTCACAACCCTGAGATCATGACCTGAGCCAAAATCAGGAGTTGGATGCTTAACTGACTGAGTCACCCAGGTGCCCCATACCTGAAATATATTTTTTAAGATTTTATTTATTTGAGAGTGAGTGCCAGAGAGAGAAAGAGAGAGCATGGGTGGGGGGAGGAGCAGAGGGAGAGGGAGAAGCAGGCTCCTTGAGGATCAGGGAATTGAATGCAGGGCTCAAACCCCGGGACCCCTGAGCTGAAGGTGGATGCTTAACTGACTGAAGCACCCAGGGACCCCTGAAGTTTTCTTTTTAAGATTCTTATGTAGGGCACCTGGGTGGCTCAGTTGGTTAAGGGACTGCCTTCGGCTCAGGTCATGATCCCGGAGACCCGGGATCGAGTCCCACATTGGGCTCCCTGCTCGGCAGGAAGCCTGCTTTTCCCTTTCTCACTCCCCCTGCTTGTGTTCCCTCTCTGGCTGTGTTTCTCTCTTTCAAATAAATAAAATCTTTAAAAAAAAAGATTTTTATGTATTTAATTATGTATTTGAGACAGAGAGAGTGAGTGTGAGCAGAGGCGAGAAGAAGAGCAGAAGGAGAGGGATAAGCAGACTCTGCACTGAGCCTGATGTGGGGCTCGATCTCCTGACCCTGAGATCATGACCTGAGCTGAAATCAAGAGTTGGACACTCAACCAGCTGAGCCACCAAGGCGCCCCTGCAATTTTTCTTACTGCACTGAATCATTTCATAATATAGAATGAAGCCACCTGAAACAGCTCAGGGCCTATCTCACCCTTGAGTCATGATATGATGATATATTCAAGATGACCAATTGTGCAGCCCTGGATTAGAGCTTCTCTAAGACCAAGGGCAAAGAATGCCTAGCATCTCTGATAGATATACACTTTCCTCCAGAATCCTTTCCAGGTTCACCCACTGACCTCATTCAGATATTGCCTAACACCCAGTAATAAGATGAGATCGAATTTAGAAAATGAGTTCCAATACTGTGATTCTGTTTGCCAGTTCCTTTCTCCAGGACCTCAGGTTTGTTGCTGTTTATTCCTATGACTCTTCTCTTCTGCCAGGAAACCAAGCCACCGGACTGTTCAGGAAAACAATAGAAACAGACAGAGGACATGGCACATCTCAAAGTACTCCCACAGCTTCTGGTCTTCCTCCTTATCTCTTGGGCATCTATAGAATGCTGGGTCTGGGCTTGTCAAGGAAGCTCGGTGGTCAAGATTATCAGAGAAGAGATGTAAAGTAGACCAGATGGATCAGAACACATTTGTTTAGCTGCCTTTGTATGCTCAGGTGAACACCTTGTTCCTGCTTCACAGGTGAGTGTGTGTGAGATTTCATAGCAGAAGGAGAATTACAGTTATACCAGAGGACCAAGCCTTCCTCAACTCTGCCTTCACAGAAGGTCAGTTCTTCTTGGGCTCAGAACGATTATATGTCACAATGCTGCCCCAGGGCTCAAAATCCATGCTGCTTTCATTCGTTTTCTGTCCTCTTCAGGGACTAGAGAGCCCCATAACCTGACTAGGAAGTATTGAGGAATTCAGCATCTCATATGTTAGTAGATCATTAGGAGGAAACTAGAAGGGATGAGTAAAGGGCTTACTGATGAGACATCAGTAATTCAAAAGCACACCCTATTTGTGAAACAACTTAAATATTGGGCATACATTATGATCTCCTTCCATTAAATAGGGAATTAACAAGTAATTAAATATATTTATTTGTTTGGATTCAGATATTCCCCCAAAA
The DNA here is from genome assembly GCA_004023965.1 of Spilogale gracilis. Taxonomy (NCBI): domain Eukaryota; kingdom Metazoa; phylum Chordata; class Mammalia; order Carnivora; family Mephitidae; genus Spilogale; species Spilogale gracilis. The sequence goes on along the minus strand of PITA01027503.1, from coordinate 15,686 downwards.
CTAGTGTGCTCAAGAAATTATTGATATCTATTGGTTGGTTAATTTTCTACCACCTGCTAACATGTTTCTGGTCGAATAAGAAACTATAGGGATCTCTTTGGTTCTGTGGACCATACGCCAGCCCTTAGGAAGTTCCTGGGCTTTACAGCACAATGAGCTGGAGGTTAATAACTTCTAGGTGAGGTTCAAGGCCTCCCCACATGAAGCTCCACAGTGATTGGTCATTTTGTCTGCCTTTCTCCTTCCCTTTATCCCTGTCAAATTCCACAGCCACTTTCCTCCCTAAGTCATTGGTAGATTATTAGTCCCATTTTATAAACACGTTCCCACTAAGGTATCAGTGAATTTTGTGCTCCTGCAATTACTTGCACTTTAGTATAGATAATAGGAAAAGGACTGCACTGAACTAAAAGGATAGTCATCAAATCCTAGGACTTCAGACTTTGGATCAACTGAGTGAAGTCCTTCCAGAAGCTCTCCACTTTCTATGTTTGGTCTCCACTTACAACTGATGGATCAGGAAAGCGGCAAAACCCTATAGAAGGGGCACAGAGGAGAATGGAATGAACTTGATTAAATTATGAGATCAGCTCTAAATTATGAGATCTGCTCTGGCTGGTGGGGGAAAAAGGTGGTTAATGCCTTTGAATAGTTAGGGGCTAAAGACCAAGTGGCTCAGCTGGTGTTGGAAACAAGAAGGGTCAGGGCGCCTGGGTGGCTCAGTTGGTTAAGCGACTGCCTTCGGCTCAGGTCATGATCCCGGAGACAAGGGATCGAATCCCACATCGGGCTCCCTGCTCGGGGGGAAGCCTGCTTCTCCCTCTCTCACTCCCCCTGCTTGTGTTTCCTCTCTGGCTGTGTTTCTCTCTGTCAAATAAATAAAATCTTTAAAAAAAAAAAAGAAACAAGAAGGGTCACACTGTGTTTGGGCCATCTTCGCACAAAAGGTCTTCAAGATGAAATTATGGGCTCCGATTTTATTAGGAGTATTGTTCATTCTATAAAAGATTTCTATTTGAATTTAGTGCTCTGAAAATCATTTTCTCCTTCCTAAGAAGATGAATGTTTCCTCTTTTGTGATAAGAACAATATACCTGATTAACTTCCCCTTTTCTTTGAATGCTAGGAAGCTCTTCTTCTAAAGTGAAGTTTCAAACTTATAAAATAGTGTAGATACCTCATAGGTTTTTATTTGCATTCTTTTCTTTAATTGATGCTCTACTTTTATAGCTTCCTTTTAATAGTTTGTGTGGTTTATATAGAAATTTTGTATTTGTGTTTCCTTATTTCTATTCACTTTTTAAAAGGATTTTATTTATTTATTTGACAGAGAGAGAGAGAGAAAGAGAGAGAGAGAGAGCAAGGGGAGGAACAGAGGCAGAGGGAGAAGCAAGTTCCCAAATGAGCAGGGAGCAACCCTATGGGACACAGAACTAGATCTCAGGATGCTGGGATCAGGACCTGAGCCCAAGGCCAACTCTTAAAGGACTGAGTCACCCAGGAGCCCTCCCTATTTCTATTCTAATATAGTTTTTTCTTAAGTGTGCTGGCATTGTGAGCCACCCCAAGTCATTTGCAAAACAAGGAGTGGCTTAAGGCCACTTCATGTCATTTGTAAAACAGACAGTGTTATGGGGCACCTGGGTGGCTCATTTGGTTAAGCAACTGCATTCAGCTCAGGTCATGATCCTGCAGACCTAGGATCAAGCCCCACATCGAGCCCCACATCGAGCCCTACATCGGGCTCCCTGCTTGGCGGGAAGCCTGCTTCTCCCTCTCTCACTCCCCCTGCTTGTGTTCCCTCTCTGGCTGTGTTTCTCTCTGTCAAATAAATAAAATCTTTAATAAAAAAAAAAAAAAAACAGTGTTAGTTTTCTTACAGATGGGTACTTAGGAAGGAAAAAAACATTTATTAAAAAGTTAGAAAGGGTTAGTTCTAAGTTTTCTAAGGACAAAGAATATGCAGAAAGCATTCACCTTCAGCATCTACACTGTTGTTCCGTTTCGCCAGCTCCAGCTCCCATTCCATATTATCCCACAGGTAGGTCTGAACTTCCTTTGCCTGGGAAAGAACCAAGTTGAGGTTCCTCAGTTTTGAGTGAGAAAGTCAGAAAAGGAAAAATAATATGGAGCTCTCCCTTCACGCCCCTGGAATTGCCGGCCACCCCCAACTGGAAATGATACACGGAGGTCGCATTCCTTCTGCTTTATGGGGTATGACCCGGGGTGTCGTGAGGCTGGACCAGAAAGCTTGACAGAGGGCACTTTGTAGCAAATTTAGGACAGAAGTGTTCCGCATTCCCCTAGAGCATTTTTTTCCCCATTTTCCTTTTGTGGTTTCAGAAACCTGTGTCAGCGTCAAGAACCATTAGGTCTTGGACTCAGAGCTCCTTCCTCCTACCAGCCTGGTATTGACTCCGAGTGAGAGGGAGAGTCAGCAGAAAAGTATTTCTCTTTTCCTTCTTGAAGGGGGTGTGTCCTGGGCTTGTCTGCTACGAGGGCAACCACATGAACCAGGACTTGCTTAAGTATCAGTGGACCTGCATGAATGCCCGGGAGCTGCTGTTCAAATATTAATTAGCGATGTCTTTCCAAACAGCATTAAGAAGTGATTGAACCACAAGTACACTGGAGGAAGGGCTTCCAGAGGTTGTGAAGAGAAGAATCACCAGGTAAGGCCGAGAGCTGTGATTTGATTCCTTAGAATGTGTATTACTATCACCAGTACTCTCTGTTAATTTGAAATAATTTCCCCTCCCTCCAGGGGAAAATTCAGATTTCAAGATCCCATTTCCTGAAAAAGGTTAAATAAAGGAACTGAGAACCAAAAAAGCAATGAGCAGAAAGACAAGAGAGTTCATCTTCTTGGTGACTGTATGAATTGAGGTGATTTGCTGATCCTCACACTCCAGGTTTTCTGACTTAAAGCACACACTTCTCTCTATGGATTAGAACCCAGGACCTTCTATTCTTCACGCGTGCCTGGGAGGTGGAGTGACTGGAATAAAGAAGGTACCACCAAGAATACTTGGTAAAAATATCAATTTTACAACTCCTACTGGTCAGGAATACATTAGCTTCAGCAATCTCTTAAAATAAAAATATGATTGAGCAGATTAAGTTTGTGGTTTCAGAAATCTGAATTTATAAAACTTTGCATGAACCAGTATAAATCTGGGAAGTACTTCCCAGCTTAGCTTTTCTTAGGACTTGGAAAAATCCCCAAACTGACCCTTATAATAATTTTTCCACTCCTTCCCCCTAATAAATACAGAACAATACACTGTATTTTGTGACTGTCAAGCCTTGAAAATTGGCAATTTTTCTTTTCCTTTTTCTTTCCTTTTTTTTTTTAAGAAAAATCCATTTATGCAAATCCAATATCCTAGATGATGGGAAATTACTGAAGAAAGTACAGAAAGAAGGTCAAAGTGGAAGAGACGTGGAGAAATGATGTCTGTGGTTATTCTCTGATGACATCCATTAAATGAATCCTGATAATAACACACATAAGTGGGAAATTACAGATAGAAAAGAAATGATAAAAATAGATAAACATATATTCTGTAATTTATTCTAATATTAGCACAGCCTTTTATGACTTTTTTCCTGTAATAGAACCACTGTTAATTATCCAACCATAACCAAAATTAAAAAGTCTTACAAAAATGACTACAAAAACAATACTTATTCAACTATTAGCCAGTACTATAACTTTGAGCACGTTATTTAGCTTTTCGTGCCCTGGTTACTTCATTTGCAGATGGTGGCAATAAGCATTAAGATTTAAAATAAGATCTAAATTAAGACTTAAAATGCCTGTATGCATGTTGAGGCTTCTCAGGTTGACTTGAACCCCTTCTATTTCATGCATAACCACACATTGATGAGAATTGTTGCTGACATGCCTCATAGTTGTGCATGTCCTACTTCTCTAAAAAGAGAGTAAATTTCTTTAATTTCTTTTTCAAGTAGGGATGGGGGTTCCCATTATAGGATTCATCTCTTGTTGTGCTAAAGGTAAGGGGAACACCAGACTTTTGCATCCATATGCCTTCTGATGTCATTCATTCCACAATTAAAAGGATGCAACTGTTCTCCTAGAAAAAATTAAATATATACTTATACCCTAGTTTAAATGGTATAAGTGACTAATTTTAGTACTTGGTTGGGAGCGAGGGCAAACTAGAAGCAGCAAGAGGGTGCAGGATATCAAAGGGCGTCGTCAGTGGGAGGAATGTGTCAGGAGGGTAAAGAGCTCAGAAGGTGGACAAGTGGTATCCTTGGGAGAATGTCGCTGAATTCTCAGTTTTGCTCAATGCCACTCCTTATGAAACTATGTCCCACCCAATCTAAACATGTATTTGTAGCTTTAACAATATTCTACCTTGTTCTCTTTCTAAAGTTCTTCGGCAGGAAATACCCATAGCTACAGAAAGAGGGAAACCCTGTTCCCAAACACATCATGGAGTTTGAGTTGTGTGTGAGCAGGGAAGTGTTCACAGGATGTCAGTCTGAAATGAGCTAGAAACCTGGTCTCAGTAGCTGTGAAAATAATCTAGAAATTTGGAGGGTTAGTGCAAAAGGTCTAGAGCATCATGGACTGACACATCCTCTCTCTCCTGTCCCGCTGGTTCCAAACTTGCTGAAATCCACAACTGTAGTACCCAAACCGTGAAGGACGGGAGGGTCTCCTCCCACACCCCTCTCCAGTAAGCCACAGAGAGTCTCAGGGGCTCCTGTACCATGGCAGGTGGAAACCCAGAAGTCGGCGATGTTGCGAATGAAAATCCATAAGAATTAGTAAGTATGAAAATGCCCTGACATTTCAGGAAGTTGTAATAAATTCCCCATGCACAGTCAGTTGAATTAAATAGTAGGTAAAGAGAAGAGTGGTGAGATATGTAGCCCTCACACTGTGCCAACTGGAATTGGATCTCATTGATGGGGGTTTCTCAGGGCCCTGTGGAGTCTGCAGATCCTCAAGGCAGATGTCCATTTTTGATCTCTGAGGCCCACAAACCTTGGAAACTCTAGCTTTTCATTTTGTTTTAAATAAAGCCTTTTAAAATAAAGACTTTAATTAAGTCTAAGCTAATTTCCTCATTTGCTTTTTTATCGTAAGATAAAATAAAAAAAATAAACTGATTGTAAAAGTTCCCTTATTGTTTAGGGATAAGCAGGTGTTTACTATAAATTTGTGGTATTGGGTAACTTGTCACAAAGGAACAGATCCACACCTGCAAAATTTTGAGTAGAGAGACTTTGTATTAACCAGATTATATTTTCCATAAAAACCCTGCATACTTGTGTTTGTAGTTTTGTCCAGTTTTGCTTGAAGACTTCCCTGTGCTTCATTTCTTAGAGAATCAGGTTAATTGTTTTTTATAAGAAACTTAATGATATATTTCTTAAGTGTATAACACTCTACTATGTTGTTGTCCAAGATATGGATTAAACAAGTAAATAGGAGAAGAAAAGACACAGTGGTAGAATAGATAAATATTTAAGTCAGAGTTTTATTATACAATGAAGGTAGCTTTTAAAACTGTTAAAGAATTATCAAGGTGTCTTGCTAAAAATGGCTTAGTCAAGAAACATAGTTGGGATAACTGGTTGCTCAGTTTGGAGGAAAATGAAAGTAAATGCTTTTTCATACCAAAGCCTAAAGTAACTTCAGGAGGATTAAAAGTTTAAATGTATTTAAAATTTTTTTCTGTTTCCTTTTTTATTTTATTTATTATTTATTTAATTTTTAATCATAATTTATTTTATTTTTTCAGTGTTCCAAGATTCATTATTTAGGCCCCACAGCCAGGGCTCCATGCAACGTGCCCTCAATACCCAACCATTAGGCTCACCCATCCCCTCACCCCCTCTCAAAACACTCAGTTTGTTTCTCAAAGTCCAAAGTCTCTCATGCTTCACCTCTCTTTCTGATTTACCCCAGTTCACATTTCCTTCCCTTCTCCTACTGTCCTCCATGTTACTCCTTATGCTCCACAAGTAAGTGAAACCATATGATACTTGACTTTCTTTGCTTGGCTTATTTCACTCAGCATAATCTCTTCCAATCCAGTCCATGTTGCTACAAAAGTTGGGTATTAAAGAAGGTTTAGAAGAAAATATATAAGAATATTTTTACAGTCCTTTTGTAAAAAAGATTTTTGAGTGTGACCCTTAGTTTACAATTCATAATGGAAAAGAATGACAGATGTGATTTCATGAGCTCTTGTGCAGAACATAAAATGTTAAAAAAATTTTAATAGAACTTATAACATAAGTGGCAAAGAGCTAATATCCATGTTATATAAAAGTTCCAAAGAAGCAATTATTTTTTTTAAATATTTTATTTATTTATTTGACAGAGAGAAACACAGCTAGAGAGGGAACACAAGCAGGGGGAGTGAGAGAGGGAGAAGCAGGCTTCCCGCCGAGCAGGGAGCCCGATGTGGGGCTCGATCCAGGGTCTCTGGGATCATGACCTGAGCCGGAGGCAGTTGCTTAACCAACTGAGCCACCCAGGCGCCCCGCAAAGAAGCAGTTCTTAAGAAAAAGTAAATATTCCAATAGAAAAACTTAGAACAGTGACTTAAAAAGTCAAAGCCGGAGGGAAAAAAAAATACAAATTACTATTAAACATCTGAAAAAAAGAAGGCATGATCTTAGTGATAATCAAAGACATGGAAATTAAAACAATTAGACAAAATTTTGCCTATCAATTTGGCAAACATTAAAAAAGTTACTGGGAACGGTGTGATGAAGCTGGCATTTCTACGTTTCCCTAGGGTGTATAGATGGGTACAAATGGGGAAGGCATTTTGGCCACACTGGTCAGTATTCAGTACATGGAGACCTTTTGAAACATCACTTTAAACTGGAAAAATCCCAGGTTGCCCAGAATTAAGGGTGGACAAGAAGAAGCTTAACAGAAGAATGTTTGAGGGCAGAGTGTGGGCGTCCAAATAATGAATTTGCCACCATAATATGTGTGCTCTTTATCTGAACATTGTGTGGGGCCTAGAAGCTTTGAAGTATGGACTCACATAATATTTACAGGATAGGTGGAATGTCAGGAAACTGATTCTTTGTCTACTAGAATAATTTAGGGAATATGATTGGGGAAATTGTTTTTACTCGTTAAGAAGTTATGATGAAAATGCTGTTAATAGACATAGGGAAACGAATGGATTTTTTTTGTATACTTGAAATAGTTAAGATTGATCAGACTAAGCATTGAATGAAAGTTGGATATCAGTTTTAATTTTATTTAGAAAGGTATCCAAGAAGAGTTTGTAGCGTCTTTAATTTGACAATTCACATAGAAGATGGTACAACCCTGTTCTCTGGTTCTTTCCAATAGGCCTGATAAAGTGTCTTTCAACCCTAGACACTGAAGACATTCACATTTCCTAGGAGGATAGCTTTGAAATGTATATTTTTCTTTTTCCTGAACAAAGAAAGCTTATTTGTAAGGAACTCAGATGGACATCAAATTAATAATCAGGACCTTATTAAAATCATATCCCAAGCAACAAAAGGCACTGACCCAGAGTCCAAGAGAAATATTAAATTCTTAGGGAGAGAAATTTAGAGAAATAGTTGATAAATTCTTTTTATTTAGAATTTAAGTTCTATCCTTCTCATTTTCTGCAAGCGTGAAATGCAAACAATCCCCATTTTATTTACAAGATTGTCAAAATAACCAAATCAATACATATGAGAGCATGTAGTGAATTACAAAGAATTTTTCTTATTTCTTATGTAACCATCACCTCCCTCAAGTGTGATTCATGTTCTTTTTCAAAGGAACAATTTAAGAGGAAGTTCAAATTCCATGGGTTTTTACCTGCTCTAAGTAAGCAGAGTCATGGGGGAAGATGGGAAATATACTTGACCTGGGGATTCCCAGAAGGCTGGGTCCCCACTGCTGAGCCGAAGGCTTGGCTGGAAGAAACAGTTTGGCAGCTTCTCTGGAATACCATTAATTGTCCTTTTAGGGCTTGGTGCTAATGTTGGCTCTATCGAACCATGAATGACAGGAGAAAATCTTCAGTTACAAGGGGTTGGAAAAGAGCCAACCCCTGAGGCTGGCAGTCAGTCTCTAACAACAGGATTGAGCTGGACTGGTTTGTGAGAAATGAACTCTACTAGAGCATGGGAAGAAGTACTGGGTGATGAGCTAAGAAGAACAGATCATCCTGTATCTCTGCTGAGATACAAAGTACAGATGGAAAAGCTTTAAAAAGCCTAGAATCTTTGTTAATGGGGAGCACACAGCCATGCTAGGCTGACAGCACCAGCAATATGAGAATGTTCTGTGACCAGAGTTCCCACAAGTGGGAAAGGGCACATAGACTTGTAAAAAAGGTTTCTCAATTTGTGGATCAAAGAGGATCTGATGAGGAGGTAGGGTCACATAATGCCTCTGAAGGGGGATCCATTTAAGGAAATGTTGCAGGATTTAAAATAGGGAACAAAGAGACCCCAGCCACCCAGCAGTTGTCTTCAGAAGTGGGTCTGGATAACTGCTTTTGGATTTTCCCTTAATGGGCAGAGCTAGTGTGTGTGAACTCCCCGTACTCTGAACCCACCAGGTCTGGCACAGTGCCTGGGAAATGGGAGGCTCTCAATACCATTGGTTGACCAAATTAGAGTTTAGAAGATTGGCATCCTGAGGAAGGAATGACCAAGCTAGGCCGTTCCTTTGGTCTCTTCCAGCCTTATGACTCTAGGATTCTTAAAAATCACACCTCCCTTCTCAGCACTTGGACTTCATTCTTAGTAGGTACTCCGCCCATCTCAACAGATATTCCAGAACTATAATAACCAACTTTAGGAGGAAACAGTAAAAAGCCCAGGAAAACATGTTAATCTTTCCCAGTTTAGATTTGATGACTGACAGACACTAAAGAAAAGACTAATTAAACAAATAATACCCAAAGAGAAGCTGAGAAAGGGGCATATAACTACAAAATCTGAATGTGAGTGGATCTGGGCTCACCTTATACTATTACTTATTTTATAGAAGAGGAAACTGAGTTCCAGCATCATTTTTTGTTCTTTAACTTTCTTAAGTTCTGACAGCGAAAGACAAACATGGGGTTAGAGTCTAATTCATCCAGCTCTTTTCCGTTATATTGATACAGCAGAAGCACACTAAAAACATGCTAAAATATAAAATACATGCTTAAAATTGTACTGTGTATACATACATATTCACTGAGATTTTAGAGAACTTCAAACTGTAGTTCTTCCAGAAGAAGGGTTTCTGGCTCAGTATTCACCAAACCTCCCAATGTTTTTCCAGATGTGAATTGGTTGTCTTCTCTGTCCCCCCCTACCTTTTCCCCTGACTTCTACTAGATCTGCCCACTTAAAGGAGCACAAAGGAACTCATCTCAAAGGCAAAAGGCCCAAGGATATCTCCACAAAGACAGATCCCACTGAAAATGTTACAAAAATGTTATAAAATAAAAGGTGAACTAAAAGGAAGGTTTTACAGGTCCTCTGCTGGTAAAGCAATAATTTCTATTGGAGTCAGAATGTCCTTCAAATTCTAACTGGAGGTCTGCTGTTTCCATTAGTGTGTGCATGCATGCGTGCGTGTATGTGTGTGTGTGTGTGTGTGTGAGAGAGAGAGAGAGAGAGAGAGAGAGAGAGAGAGAGAGTGTGTGTGTGTTATGCTCCTGTGAGTTCAAGACAGAGAGGAGGGAGACAACTCTACTGGGAATTATTCTATTTGTGGAGGAAGAAACAATCCCATAAATATTGGTGCCAGGAAAGCAACACAAGTGTGCAACAGTGCCTAAGATTGTTGCCAAAAATTCTGGAAAGTGTAGGTGTGATCACTTCCAACTTAGCACTGCTGTTGATAAGGAGACAACTGTTGACATAAATAAATAATATTTGGAGCCCATAAATACATAACTGGAAGAATGGAAAGACAATGAACAGCCTTCTCCAGAGGCGTAATAGCAAATCCTAATGATTGTTCTCTGCAAATTGAAGGACAGGGATTATCAGGAATGAATTCACTTGAATGAATTCAAGGAAGTGTGGGTGGTGTTCTACCATGGCCAAGCCTTCCCACCGCAGCTGGTGCCAACACAGCTGTGGATCAGGCATCACTGGCCCCCAGCTGCCACAGGGCGAGTGATATAAACACATGTACTCTGATGTCAACAACAGTTCCTTGTCTGTGGCAGGGGAATAGAGATTCTGAGAAGGTTTTTAATAATCAGGACACTTTCAGCTTGGAAAGGAAGTGTTGAAAATACCATGATGTTTGTCTCTAGTAAAGTCAGAGTTAAGTGGGATTTAAGATTACCCTAGACACTCACAGACACACAGATACACATGCATACACACAGAGTATTTCTTTGACATCCATGCTGTCCAGGACTCTCTTCTGAGTCAGACAATTCAGTTACTGTAACAATGTATTTTTATTACCTTGAAGCTGGGGTCTATCCTTCCATTTACATCATGGTGGCCATTGACCTGGGAGCACCTTCTATTTGGTGAGTTAATTTGACTCATAACTGAAGTCAAATCTGACACAATTCAACAAGTAACTATAAATAATGGTGATGAAATTAAAATATTAGTAATGCTACTATGAATTGCTAACCATAATTGAGGCTTACCACCTGCCAGCCATTGTTTTGGGCATTTTACATGCAATATTTCATTCAAATCTCTGAATTAATATGATTTCCTCTATATGACAGATTAGTAAACTGAGGTATGGAAAGCCTGAGAAAATGTCAGGGACATTCACTTGATCAATGTCAGAGCTGGTATCCAAGCCCTGGGCAATGCAGCCACAGTGCTTGGGTCCCATGTGCATTGAGATACCATTTTCCTACCGTTGACTAGTTGTCAAATAGAGGATGCCCAGTTAAAAGTTAAATTTGAATTTCAGAAAAACAACAAATAATTCTGAACAATGAATAGTATCTCAAATATTGTGCTCACATACTGAACACTAAAAAATTAGTTGTTTATCTGAAATTGTATCTTCCAACCTTATTCCAGAAGGTGGTGTATGTACCAAGGAAGCAAAGAAAACATTTTGATTAGTTTGAGCTTTTGTCCCAAACCCCAGAGCTGGGCTTGGGCTCAGAGCTGAATTCCTGTTTCCTATCTCAGAACCAGTCTAGAATAACAACTCTTAAACCTGCCTAGAGGTCAGCATCCTTTGGTTGCTTTAATTATGCACATGGCTGGGCCTGGCCTGTCTAAGGTTTAGTAGAGCTTAGGGTGTGATGGGGGCCCCTGTATTTTCTAATGAGCTTCCAAGTCTTTTCTTTTCTCTCCCTCCTCCCGTCTTCCCCACTCCTCTCTGCACCCCCTCCTTTTTTAGAGTCCAGCTATTCATGATTGGCCTATAGAGTAGTGACCAGGAATCACTGATCTGAAACCCTGACTGTAACTGCCAATTTACCATTTCTAGCAAGTCCAAGGAGACAGCCCGGAACACAACCTCCATGTGGAAGTCAGAGGGGATAAAGAAGCCAAGAGTATGAGAGAGACTTTCCTTACAATGCCCAGGCTGTCATCCAGGCTTCTTGAGTTGGGCTTACAGTCTTGAGCCTGGACAACATGAGGGAGAAAGATTCTTTCAGAGAGAGGGAGAGATATTGAGAGAAATGGTTGAGAGAAAGAGCCATAAAAAGGCCAGGCCTCCCATTTGGAAGCAGGCCCTGGCACAAGGAGAAGATAGGTCACACCCACATGCATGGGTGGTCTCCAGCACTAAAATCCATGGTCCAAACAGTGCTCAGTGTCAGGAACTGACATTAAAGAGTTTTCCCTGGGGGTAGAGAAAAAGTGAGAATGTTTTTTTTAATTAATTTATTTTTTTGTTATTCATCCTCTAGTACATCATTAGTTTTTGATATTACATTCATTGTTTGCATATGACACCCAGGGCTCCATGTAATACGTGCCCTCCTTAATACCCATCACCAGGCTAACTCATGCCCCATCTTCCTCCCTTCTAAAAGCCTCAGTTTGTTTCTCAGAGTCCATAGTCTCTAATGGTTCCTCTCCCCCTCTGGTTTCCTCCCTTTATTTTTCTCTTCCTTCTCCTGTGTTCTGTGCTATTCTTTATGTTCCACAAATAAGTGAAACCATATGATAATTGATTGACATTCTCAACTTATTTCACTTAGTATAATCTCCTCCAATCCCATCCATGTTGATGCAAAAGTTGGGTATTCACCTTTCTGATGGATGAGTAATATTCAATTTATATATGGACTACATCTTCTTTATCCATTCCTCTGTTGAAGGACATCTTGGCTTTTTCCACAGTTTGGCTATTGTGAATATTGCTGCTGTGAACATTGGGTTTGCATATGGCCCTTCTTTTCACTACATCTGTATTTTTGGGGTAAATACCCAGTCATTCAATTGCCAGGTCATAGGGTAGCTCTAGTTTTAACTTTTTGAGGAACCTCCACACTGAACATTTTTTCATGTGTCTGTTAGCCATTTGTATGTCTTCTTTGAAGAAGTGTCAGTTCATGTCTTCTGCCCATTTTTTGAATTGATTATTTGTTTTTTGGGTGATGAGTTTGAGAAATTTTTTATAGATCTGGGTATCAGCCCTTTGTTTATATTGTCATTTGCAAATATACTCTCTCATTCCGTGGGTTGTCTCTTTGTTTTGTTGACTGTTTCCTTTGCCGTACAGAAGCTTTTTATCTTGATGAAGTCCCAAAAGTTCACTTTCACTTTTGTTTCCTTTGCCTTTGGAGACGTGTCTTGAAAGAAGTTGCTGTGGCCGATGTTGAAGAGGTTACTGCCTGTGTTCTTCTTTGTATTTTGTTGGATTCCTGTGTCACATTGTGGTCTTTCATTCATTTTCAGTTTGTCTCTGTGTGTGGTATAAGAGAATGGTTGAGTTTCATTCTTCTATATGTAACTGTCCAATTTTCCCAGCACCAGTTATTGAAGAGACTGTATTTTCTCCATTCTATATTTTTTCCTGCTTTGTTGGAGATTATTTGACCATAGAGTTGAGGGTCCATCTCTGGGCTCTCTGTGCCTCTTTTTGTGCGGTACCATGCTGTCTTAGTGATCACAGCTTTGTAATATAGCTTGAAATCAGGTAATGTGATATCCCCAGCTTTGTTTTTCTTTTTAACATTTCCTTGGTGATCTGGGATCTTTTCTGGTTCCATACAAATTTTAGGTTTGTTTGTTCCAGCACTTTGAAAGACTCTGATGGTATTTTGATCAGGATGGTGTTGAAAGTACAGATTTCTCTGGGCAGCATAGACATTTTAAAAATGTTTATTCTTCTGATACATGAGAATGGAATGTTTTTCCATCTTGTGTGTGTGTGTGTGTGTGTGTGTGTGTGTGTGTCTGATTTGATTTCTTTCATGAGTGTTCTATAGTTCTTAGAGTATAGATCTTTTACCTCTTTGGTTAGGTTTATTCCAAGGTATCTTATGGTTTTTGGTACTATTGTTAAAGGAATCAATTCTCTAATTTCTGCACATTGATTTTCTATTCTGCCACATTACTGAATTGCTATATGAGTTCTAGTACTTTGGGGGTGGAGACTTTGGGTATTCCACATAAAGTATCATATCACTTGCAAAGAGAGAGAGTTTAACTTCTTCTTTGCTAATCTGAATATCTTTTATTTCTTTTTGTTGTCTGATTGCTGTTGCTAGGATTTCTAGTACTATGTTGAATAATAGTAGCGAGACTGGGCATCCTTGTCATGTTCCTGATCTTAAGGGAAAGGCTGTTAGCTTTTTCCCATTGAGAGTGATATTTGCTATGGGCTTTTCATAGATGAATTTTATGAAGTTGAGGAATGTTCCCTCTATCCTTATACTCTGAAGAGTTTTAATAAAGAAAGGATGCTGTGTTTTGTCAAATGCTTTCTCTGTGTCAATTGAGAAGACCATGTGTTTCTTGTCTCTGTCACATTGATTGATTTGGAAATGTTGAACCACACTTGCATCCCAGGGATACATCCCACCCAGTCATTGCGGATAATCCTTTTAATGTACTGTTGGATCCTATTAGGTAGGATCTTGTTGAGAATTATGGCATCCATATTCATCAGGTATATTAGTCTGAAATTCTCCTTTTTTGGTGGGATATTTGCCTGGTTTTGGGATAAAAGGTAATTCTGGTCTCATAGAATGAGTCTGGAAGTATTCCTTCTGTTAATATTTTTTGAAACAGCTTCAGGAGAATAGGTATTATTTCTTCTTTGAATGTTTGGTAGAATTTCCCAGGAAATCCATCAGATCCTGACTCTTGTTTTTTGGGAGGTTTTTGATCCCTGTTTCAATCTCATTACTTGTTATTGATCTATTCAGGTTGTCAGTTTCTTCTTGTTTCAGTTTTGGAAGTTTATAGGTTTCCAGGAATGCATCCATTTCTTCTGGGTTGCTTAACCTATTGGCATATAATTGTTGATAATAATTTTCGATAATTGTTTCTATTGCTTTGGTGTTAGTCATGATCACTTTCTTTTCATTCATAATTTTATTAATTTGGGTCCTTTCTCTCTCTCTCTCTTTCTCTCTCTTTCTCTCTCGGATAAGTCTGACAGTGGCTTGTTGATCTTAATTCTTTCGAAGAACCACCTTCTAGTTTCATTGATGTGTTCTACTGCATTGATCTCTGCTCTAATCTTAATTATTTCCCTACTTGTGCATGAGTTAAGCTTAATTTGTTGTTGATTCTCCAGTTCTTTAAGGTGTAAAGATAATTTGTGTATTCAGGATTTTTCTATTTTTTTGATTGAGGCTTGGATGGCTCTGTATTTCCCCCTTAAAACAGCCTTTACCCCATAGGTTTTGGACCCATTTGTTTTTGTTCTCATTGGTTTCCATAAATTGTTCAAGTTCTTTGATTTTCTGGTTGACCCAAACATTCATAAGCCAGATGGTCTTTAGCTTCCAAGTGTTTGAATTTCTTCAAATTTTTTTCTTGTGATTGAGTTCCAGTTTCAAAGCACTGTGGTTTGAGAATATGCAGGGATTAATCTCAGTTTTTTGGTATTGATTGAGAACTGATTTGTGACCCAGCATGTGGTCTCTTCAGGAGAAAGTTCCATGTGCACTTAAGAAGAATGAGTATTCTGTTGTTTTAGGGTGGAATGTTCTGTATATATCTATGAGATCCATCTGGTTCAGTTTGTCATTCAAAGCTCTTGTTTCTTTGTTGATTTTCTGCTTAGATGATCTGTCTGTTGCTCAGAGTTGGTGGTAAGGTCTCCTACAATTAACATATCATTATCAATATGTCTCTTTATTTTGGTTAACAGTTTGTTTATGTAGTTGGCTGTTCCCAACAGTTGGGAGCATAGATATTTACAATTTTTTTTATTGTTACTTAAATTTTTTTCCAGTGTTCCAAGATTCATTCCCCATTCCCCACACCCAGTGCTCCACGCTTTAGGTGTCCCCAGTACCTACCACCAGGCTCTCCCATCCCTCCACCTCCCCCCTCCAAGTCCTTCAGTTTGTTTCTGTGTCCAAAGTCTCTGTTGTTTCGTTTCCCTCCCTAGATTACCCTAGTTCCCATTTACTTTCCTTCTCCCACTGTCCTCCAGTTTACCCCTCATGCACCGCAAGTAAGTGAAACCATGCGATACTTGACTTTCTCTTCTTGGCTTATTTCACTCAGCATAATCTCTTCCAGTT
>PITA01027502.1:0-20839 GCA_004023965.1 Spilogale gracilis | reverse complement strand
ATGTTCATAGCAGCAATGGCCACAATCTCCAAACAGTGGAAAGAGCCAAGGTGCCCAAAAACATATGAATGGATAAAGAAGATGTGGTACATATATACAATGGAATACTATGCCTCCATCAGAAAGGATGAATATCCAACTTTTGTAGCAACATGGACTGGATTGGAAGAGATTATGCTGATTGAAATAAGCCAAGTAGAGAAAGTCAAGTATCACATGGTTTCACTTATGTGCATTGCATAAAGGGTAATATAGAGGACAGTAGGAGAAGGAATGTAAATGGGAAGTAGGGTAATTCAGGGAGAGAAACAAAACAAGAGAGACTTTGGACACAGAAACAAACTGAAGGTCTTGGAGGGAAGGGAGAAGGGTGATGGGAGAGCCTGATGGTGGGTACTGAGGGCACCTCTTGCATGGAGCAGTGGATGTGGGGAATGGGCAATCATTCTTGGAACACTGGAAGAAAGGGTAAATTCAGGGGTGCCTGGGTGGCTCAGAGGGTTAAGCCTCTTCCTTCAGCTCAGGTTATGATCTCAGCATCAATTCCCACATTGGACTCTCTGTTCAGTGGGGAGACTGATCCCCTCTCTTTCTCTGCCTGCCTCTTTGCCTGTTTGTGATCTCTCTTTCTTTCTTTCTCTCTCTCTCTCTCTCTCTCTCTCTCTCTCTCTCTCTCTCTCTATCAAGGAAATAAATAAAATATTTAGAAAAAAAGGTAAATTCAAATATAAAACTTAGCATAGTACTTGGCAGAGTAAGTACTCACTAAGTGTTATTTTTATCTTTCTAATACACTTCCTATATTCAGATTTCCTTTCTTAGGGAAAACCACCTAATATGAAGGCTCTGACAATTTTCTATCAATCTAATTTCCTTAATAACTCATTTCCTCTGACTTTGCTTAACAGGTAAAGTAAGTCCTTTCCTCAAATTTTATAATTTACTGATGCTACCTCATACTTCTCTTTCCATCTGTTTCTGTAGTTCTATGTCAAAAATAAAGACTGGCCATAATTGTCCTCAGTATTCATCCAAGTTTATCATGGCTCCCACAATCTCTTGGTTTGGATGTCCTGCCCCCTAACTTGCCCGACTGAAATCAGAATTCAAGATTAATCTTAGATGCTACATCGTCCAAGAACTGTTATTTCTTTCCATCTTATCATAATTTTAGTAGACTTCTAATAGACATAATGATATTTTCTTATTCCACAAAGCATCATATTTCCCAAACCAAGCAATGTATGCTTGGCATTGAAAACACAAAGAGTATGAGGAAGCATCTATTAAATAAGGTTGTCAAAATATATTGTGGTTGGTGGAAAAATAGATCTCAAATATATACTCATTCCCTAATCCTTAAAACCCACTAGGATTTTCTTAAATTGTGAAATATGTTATTAATTTGAGAATCATGAGAGGAGGAGCTTATTCTGTTACCTAGGTGGACCATGTATTCTTATAAAGAGAGGCAGAAGGAGGTTAGAAATAGACACACACAGAGAGCATAATTTGAACATTAAAATGAAGCCTGGAGTGATGCAACTACAAACTAAGAAAAGCCAAGAAATACAGGCAGCCAACAGACTCTGGGAGAAGCAAAGGACAGATTCTATCTAAAGTTTCTGGAAGGAGCTATCACATAATTTTGTACTGCTGGCCTCCAGAACTGTAAAAAAAAAATTAAATTATTTTAAACCACCAGTGTTGTAACAATCTGTTACAGCAATCCTAGAACATTAATAAAACAATGCAGAAGTGCAATGGAGATCAGTATGCCACTCCTAAATCAGCATGGAGGAAGGTTTCTTGGAAGAAGTACTGACTGAAATGAAGCTCTCAATTGAGTAAAAACTAACCAGAGGGAAAAGAAGAAAACACATGTCATGGAAGACCCAAAAGTAGCCAAGAAAGTATGAAGTGTTGTCAGGAGTTTCCACCAATGAAATCTTGTCAGGAGTCTCCACCAATGAGGCTGGAGATAAAGTTAGGAACAGATCATATAGAGCAATTTTTCCTTTTATAAAGAATTAGAACTTTATCCTACAGATCACAAAAGCCGCTGACATTCTGAAACAAGATCCTAATTAAAATGGTAGCTTGGAGTACCTGGTTGCTCAGTCATTAAGCATCTGCCTTCAGCTCAGGTCATGATCTCAGAGTTGGGGGATCAAGCCCCGCATGGGGCTCCCTGCTCCACAGGAAGCCTGCTTCTCCCTCCCTCAGTCTTCTTGCTAGTGTTCCCTCTCTAACTGTGTTTTTTCTGTCAAATAAATTAATAAATAAACAAACAAATCTTTAAAATGGTAGCTATATGGTAGTTGCACTGCAGTGGGACAAGATGGGTAATAAGGAGACCACTTAGAAAACTGCGAAGATGGACAGAAAGGCCATGTTAAAATGTTTTTAGTAGATGTAATCTCTAAGACTTTATGATTATTTAGCTGGCTTTCAAGAAAGACAGAAAGAGAAGAGGGAGAAAAACCCGCAGGTTTGTTTCTAGTTTCAGTGATTTTGCTTGGCTGGGGTTAACTACTGGTAAGTAGGTAGAAATATTTAATATGTGGTTGAACATGTAAGCTTGAAATTCATGGAGAAGTGTAAGCAGAAGATACATATGAGGAAATCAATAGAATTTATAACACATATATATATTTTTTAATTCCTTTCTATATAACCCAAAATTTCTTAAGGAAATGGTCTATGTCTTATTATTATTTATATCCTCAGCCCTTAGTAGTAAATACAGGAGACAGCCAATGTATACTTAATAAATGAATTAATATTTTGGCTTGAAAATTGCTTTTTGTATGTGAAATTAGATGTTTTGAGTAAAATGCTGCTTAATAGAGCTTAACTCTTTGTAAAAAGAAAAAAGGCTAAAATAACCCATTCACCTTCAATAAACAATAATGTCATCACCTGACTTAAGGAAAGGAAAACATAATTATAAATTAAAAAGGAAAATTATGTAGCATACATATTTTCTTCTTAGGTAAGTTTACAAGAAATAGGAATAGAATAACATCAAGGAGCTCATTATAGAGAAATAATAAATAAGAGGTGAAAAATGTTTTCATTTCTTACATCCTAACTTATGATATTTTTATAATAATTTATTTTTATTGTCAGTATCCCAAGATTCATTATTTATGCCCCACAAGCATATACATGCCCTCCTTAATACCCACCACGAGGCTCACTCAGCCCCCTGCCCTCTACCTTCTAAAACCCTCAGTTTGTTTCTCATAGTCCACAGTATCTCATGCTTTGTCTCCCTCTATGATTTACCCCAGTTCACATTTCGTTTCCTTCTCTTAATGTCCTCGATGTTTCTTCTTATGCTCCACAAGTAAGTGAACCCATATAATACTTGACTTTCTCTGCTTGGCTTATTTCACTCAGCATAATCTCCTCCAATCCTGTCCATGTTGCTACAAAAGTTGGGCATTTGTCCTTTCTGATGGAGGTGTAACATGAAGGGCATCTTGGCTCTTTCCACAGTTTGGCAATCATGGCCATTGCTGCTATGAACATTGGGGTACCTATGGCCCTTCTTTTCTCTACATCTGTATCTTTGGAGTAAATACCAAGTAGTCCAATTGCCAGGTCATAGGTAGCTCTATTTTTAATTTTTAAAGGCATCTCCATACTGTTTTCCAAAGTGGCTGCACCAACTTGCATTCCCACCAACAGTGTAAGAGGGTTCCCCTTTCTCCACAGCCTCTCCAACACTTGTTGTTTTCTGTTGTTAATTTTGGCCATTCTAACTGGCAAAAGGTGGTATCTCAATGTGGTTTTGCTTTGAATTTCCCTGATGGCTAATGATGATATTTTTTCATGTGTCTGTTAGCCATTGGTATGTCTTCTATGGAGAAGTGTCTGTTCATGTCTTCTGCCAATTTTCTGATGTGATCATCTTTTTGGGGGATCTAACATGGTATTCTAAGCTATTATATAGCACATGGGAATTTTAAATAAAGTTAAAATCTGTACTAGTAAGGGATGGAAAAAATAATAGTAGGTTATTTGTGTAATTTCTGTGATTCCAGGAATTTTGTACTTTGTTTTCCTTTGTTTCTAAAAACAAAGCATTTAATAAAAGACTGCCTATATCAAGTAACACTAAATAAAAATAGCCCTTCTTGAGCCAGGAAGATTGTCTTTAAGGATTAAGTTCAAATCAAAGATTTTTCTGAAATATATATTTTTAATTATGTCCACTAGTTATTGCCCCAGTCACTTTCTGTTATGAGATAACACGTTTTACACAAAAAGAGACTTTAAGAGCATATACACATTATTAAACTTAATAATTAGCTACCTGTGATTGTACTGATTAGTTAGATTGTCATACTTCTCCTGTTAAAGGTCATGAAAGGTTTAAAATGGAAGATTGTACTCTATGATGGCACAGGCAAAGAAAAGAATGAGGGTAGGTATTTTTCAAGTAATCAAAGCAGATTGATTTGATTTAAAAACAGTTTTCATTGCTAGTGAATTTTTAGTGTTTTTAATCATATTTTCCTTCACAAATAACATGTGAAATAGAACTGTGAGTCTTGAGTCCATTCTGTGTTTGAAAATTAATAAACCAACACAGCTTGAGTACTGATTATTTTGACAATTTTGTCTCATAGGTGTGGCAGTATAAGGGTTTACCAAGGATCAGTAATACTATAAGGTATATTCTGTTTCATATCTTTCTGGTACTAAGGACTGTGAGGAGTAATTCTAGGCTTAACTCTTCATTTCTTATTGAGACTATATGACAAAACTTATTTTCAGGATGCCTGGGTGGCTCAGAGGTTTAAGCCTCCGCTTTCAGCTCTGGTCATGATCTCAGGGTCCTGGGATCATGTCCCACATCAGGCTTTCTGCTGAGCAGAGAGCCTGCTTCCCCCTCTTTCTCTGCTTGCCTCCCTGCCTACTTGTGATCTCTCTCTCTCTTTGTCAAATAAATAAATAAATGAACCTTTAAAAAAAAAAAAACTTATTTTCACTTTCAAGTCTCTTTAATTAGGCTTAAATATTCTAGCCTGAATTCTCTTTTACAAGCTTCATATAAAGGAATGTATATTTTAATTTGTTTTCTTTTTCTGTATTTTCAGTATATTAGCATTTAACATTATTTTGAGTGCAAAGAGTGCATATATTTAATCACAAATTTAATCAAATACATATGTGTTTAATTTCTTTGATATTGAGATTTTTTTGCAAACTATAAAAAGGGTTTTTTTCTTAATTTAATGGGTTGTCAGACTTCCTCTCATGTGTTTTAAAAGAATTAATATATTCTCATAAATGATGAATGAGAATCTTGAAAGGATAATAAAATATAAAAAATAAAAGAGATTCTTATAAATGTATACATTTAAAAAAAACATGAGTATGCAATAAAGTCCTTAGGATCCATAATGATAGTGATGCAGAAAATAGGAGAATGAAGAAATAAAATTTTAAAATCATACTATTTTGCCCCTTTTTGCCCCCGTGGCTTGCTAACTCAAAGGAATAGTAGTTTAAAGTTTAGATGCATTTTTTTAAATTTAATTTTACTTTTTCAGTGTTCCAAGATTCCTTGATCATGCCCTACACCCAGTGTTCCATGCAATATGTGCCCTTAGTACCTACCACAAGGCTCTCCCATCACCCTTCTCCCTTCCCTCCAAGACCCTCAGTTTGTTTCTGAGTCCAAAGTCTCTCATGTTTTGTCTCTCTCCCCAAATTATGCTACTTCACATTTCCTTTCCTTCTCTTACTGTCCTCTATATTATCCCTTATGCACCACAAGTAAGTGAAACCATGTGATACTTGACTTTCTCTACTTGGCTTATTTCAATCAGCATAATCTCTTCCAATCCAATCCATGTTGCTACAAAAGTTGGATATTCATCCTTTCTGATGGAGGTGTAGTATACTATTGTATATATGTACCACATCTTCTTTATCCATTCATCTGTTGAAGGGCACCTTGGCTCTTTCCATAGTTTGGCAATTGTGGCCACTGCTGCAATGAACATTGGGGTACATATGGCCCTTCTTTTCACTACATCTGTATCTTTGGGATAAATACCCAGTAGTGCAATTGAAAGGTCGTAGGGTAGCTCTATTTTTAATTTTATAAGGAATCTCCACACTGTTAACCAAGTCTGAAGTTTGAAATTTAAAATTTAAAGTTTACATTTGTAACTTTAATTATATGATTTATAAATATAAATAATAAAATAAAGCACTATTAGTATAAAATATGACTCCAAAACAATCATAATTCCAATTGGTGAATTTAAAAAGGATAAACACATCAAACTAAATTGACATCCAAGGAATTTTTCTTGAGAGCTATACCATTATTGTAAGTATTTTGAAGTTGAAAAAATCATTTTTGGAATACTAATTTGTAATCTTACTAGAAAATTACTTTTAAATTAAACTTTTGTACCAAAAATAGTGATTTTCAACTTGATTGTTTCTCATTCTCACTTTCAACCCTGAATGACTTCATCGCTTTCTAAAAATCAAAATTAAATTAAATCATTCTTGACATGAGTCCTGAAGCATCACTAAAAGAGTTATTTCTAGAAGTGTTGTTCAAAAGAATTATCAGTTTGCTAATCAAAAAAACAAAAAGTCCTCCCATGGTAATTCCATTGAGAAATGTAATGTATATTCAGCTGTATGTGTTTTTTGATGTTTGATATTTGTGTTCTTAAAAGCAGTTAAGTAATCACTTTTGCATAGATTAGAATTGCATGTACTAATTTTTAATAAATAATAAAATTAGAAACTCTAATCTTTTACCATTTTAAACTAAAGGATTTAGTATATTTTTATTGTGCTAAAATATGCATACATGAAATTTACTATCTTCACCACCTTTGCGAGTTCAGGGGCCCCTGGGTGGATCAGTTGTTAAAACATCTTCCTTCAGGCCATAATCCCAAGGTTTTGGGATTGAGCCCCACATCGAGTTCCTCACCCTCTGTTGCTTCCCCTGCTTGTGCATTCTCTTTCTCTGACAAATAAATGAATAAAATATTTATTAAATAAAAGGAGTAAAGTTTAGTGGTATTAAGTACTTTCATACTGTTGTGAAACCAACCACCAGAACTTTTTCATCTTGCAAAACTGGAACTCTACACCCATTAAACAATAACTTCCCATCTTCCCTCTCCCAGGCCCTGACAAACACCAGTCTACTTTATGTCTCGATAATTTTAACTACGCAAGTGTTTAATATAAATGAAATTACAGAGTATTTTTTTTGAATGGTACATTTCACTTAGTATATGTGCTTAAGATTTATCTATATTTAGCATATGTCAATATTTCCTTTTTTCTTAAGGCTGACTATATAATATTCTATATATATATACACACACATATATATACACATATATACATATATATACAATGTATATATAAACAATGTATATATATCACATTTTGCTTATTCATTTACCCATACTTGAACTGTTTCTACATTTTAGCTATTTTGAATAATGTGCCTATCAACATAAATGTAAATACCTCTTTGAGACCCAGAAATATAATTGCTGGATCATGTAAATATATATTTATATATTTATATATTTATATTTATATACTAATAACTCTTTGGATAAGAGTTAAGATCCATAGGAGGAGGGAAGATGGTAGAAGGCCAGGTGACCCCATTTCAGGGAGTCCCCTGAAGTGAGCTCAATTCCTGCAAAAAACACTACAGGAGCACTGTGAGCACCCATGAAATCAGCCTGAAATGTAATATTTCACATTTCTGGATTACCATGGGGGACAAAGAGCATCAGCAAAGAGGTAGAGTGGAGCGAGAGCAATCAGAGGGATATCCAAAGACAAGGAGTGTGGGGGAGGAAGTCCACAGAGGCGACCCATTGGAAAGCAATACCCCAGCATGAAAGGTCTCTGTGTTTGGGGAACAACAGCAGATTACGGTCTGATTCAAAGCAAACAGAAACGGAATGTCTGAGGGGCAGCCGGGAAAATGGGGTTATAGATCAGCAGAAAGAAAGTGCACCAGGTGCCATGGGAGGGAATGCGGTGGAGCCTGTGGAGCGGAGTCTATTTTTCCGCTGCTTTTTTCCTTCCTTTTTTTTTTCTTTCCTCCGCTGCTTTTCTCTGCTCCTTCTCTCCACCCCATGGGCCAGGCACAGACCCCCCCAGGGAAGGCGATTTTTCAGACTTGTGCAGGATGTGCAAGGCTGTGGGACCTCAGTCCCTCCTGCGTAGGAGTCACCACAGACTCCCTGGGCACAGACAAGGTTGCACGACCCAAAATCAGTTGTGGTTTTCGTGGCGCAGGAGTGAAACGACAAGTGGGGGCTTTGGACAGGTATCAAACCAGCATCTGTGCCTGCCCGGCTGTGACAGGTGGCTAAGGGAGAGCATACAGGGAGAGACTGTGGGGGCCCCCCCATCATCCAGAGGGTTGCTAATTAGGGGATCTCTCTGGGAAGGAGGTCTGGGCACAGACATCTTGCTCCGACCTGCTCCTTTCCTCAACAGCTGAAAAAAGCCACAAAAGAACAAACCCTCCAGAGAACTGAATCCTGACAACCTGGTTGCCATGGTCCCCAGTCCCTAGGAAGGGGGCATAGAGACACAGCCCAGGTAGAAGGGACTGAAAAACAGTGCATCAGTCCCTGCCCCCAGAAGGCAAGCCAGAAGAACAAGAGGAGAGCACCCAAACTGTAAAACCCCAACATGGCGGGAAAGGCAATATATTAAACTCCTGGTACTGACCCCAAAGCTGTATGCTTTATTGATACAATTTTTCACCTTAATTGCTTTTTTAACTTTTTTCTACTTTTACTTTTAAAGTTTCCATTTTAAACTTAAAAATTCATTCTCATGGTTTTTATTCTTTGAATTATTAACCCACTTTTTATCACAGCGTGATACTTAATACAACACTCCATAACAATTTTTTACCTTGAAATTTTTTCAAACACATACCTGTGTTTTCTGTTGTTGTTGTTGTTGCCTCTCATTTGTTTGTTTGTTTTATCTGTTTTTCTCCCTTTCTTCTCTCTTCTTTCTTTTATTTTTTTCTTTTAAATATACATATAGTTATAAGCTTCAAGGTAATCCTACATCCCTATTAAATACTACCCCTATATAAGCCAGTTCTAATCTCCCTATATCTTTAGAAAGTGGGCTCCTCCAACAATAATAACAAGACAAACTCGGGAGGATCTGAAACACTTTCCTTGCCCACAAGGAGTGTCTGCCCTCACCTTCCCACCCTAGTCTGTCAGTGTTTCCGTGCAATTGTTTTTGCCTTTGTATTATATAAATACTGGTCTTGGGGGTCATTCAGGTTGGGCTTAGCTTTTTGATCTCTTCATTTACTCTTGATGGCCTTTTTCTTCACCCTATTGTAGTTTTGTACCATATAAATCCTACCACTGGACCCACTCTGGCAGGGTTTTCTTTTCTTGCTTCTTTCTCCCCTTCTCTTCTTTCTTCTTCCTTTTTGGTAGTGAATTCTGATTGCTCCAAAACCTTCCAGCGACCAATTCACCCGGATAGTGGCTGATATATTTATGTATACACCCCCTCAACCACTCCTTGCCACAGTGACTTGGAGGAGGAACAACCAACAGAAGAAGAACCCTGAGACTAAACCCTGGTCACAGAATTACTGTAAATGAAAATAAACAATATGAAAGAAATGGAATTCAGGGCAGCAATCATCCAAGAAATGGCTAATTTGGAAAAGAACAATCTGGAAGTGTCTTTAGATTCAAAATGTGTCTCTTGTAAATAGCATATGGATGGGTCCTGTCATTTTATCCAGTCTGCAACTCTGTGCCTTTTTATTGGAGCATTTAGGCCATTCACATTGAGAGTGATTATTAATAGATACATTTTTATTGATATCATGTTGCCTTTGAAGTTTCTATAGAAACTTTCATGTTTCTATAGATTACCTCTGTACATTTCTGTTCTGCGTCACTCTTGGGTTTATTTCTCATTTATATAACCCCTTTTAGTATTTCTTGTAGTGCTGGCTTGGTAACCATAATCTTTTAGAACTTGATGGTCCTGGAAGCTCTTTATTTCTCCTTCCATTCTGAAAGTCAACCTTGCCGGATACATTATCCTTGGTTGCATATTTTTGTCATGTAATTTCCTGAATATGTCTTGCCAGCCCTTTCTGGCTTGCCAGGTTTCTGTGGATAGGTCCTATGTTATTCTGATGGTCCTCCCTCTATATGTAAGGGATTGCTTCTCACTAGCTGCCATGTAATTGTCCTTTTTGATGGGGTCTTTGCCTGGTTTTGGGATCAGGATAATGCTGTCTTCATAGAATGACTTTCAAAGTTTTTCTTCTGGTCCTATTTTTTGGAACAGCTTCAGTAGAATAGATATTCTTTCTTCTTTAAATGTTTGGTAGAATTCCCCTGAGAAGCCACCTTGCCCAGATTTTTGGTGGTTTTTTTGTTTGTTTGTTTTTTGAGAGGATTTTAATTACTGCCTCAATTTTGCTACTGGCTATTTGTCTATTCAGGTTGTCTATTTCTTCCTGTTTCAGTTTTGGTAGTTTGTAAGTTTCCAGGAATGCATCCATTTCTTCAAGATTGCTTTATTTCTTGGCACATAGTTGCTGATAATAATTTCTAATAATTGTTTCTATTTCCTTGGTGTTAGTTATGATCTCCTCCCTTCCATTCATAATTTTATTAACTTGGGTCCTTTTCCTTTCTTTTGGTTAAATCTGGACAGTGGCTTATCAATATTATTAATTCTTTCAAAAAAACCAGCTTCTAGTTTCATTGATCTGCTCTACTGTTTTTTTTTTTTTTTTCTGGTTTCTATTTCACCTCTGCTCTAATGTTTATGATTTCTCCTCTTGTGCTTGGTTTAGGTTTCATTTTCTGTTCTTTTTCCAGCTTCTTTAGGTATAGGATTTTCTTGCACATTGGGGATTTTTTTAGTTTTTGAGAGAGGTTTGGATAGCTATGTATTTCCCCCTTAGGGCTGTCTTTGCAGTATCCCATAAGATTGGAGTGAAATTTTTTTTTCTCTCATTGGTTTCCATGAATTGCTTAAGTTCTTCTTTAGTTTCTTGGTTGGCTTATTCATTCTTTAGCAGGATTCTCTTTAGCTTCCAAGTGTTTGAATTCTTTTCAAATTTTTTCTTGTAACTGAATTCCAATTTCAAGGGGATAATATACAGGGAATAATCTCAATCATTTGGTGTTGGCTGAGACCTGATTTGTGACCCAGTATGTGATCTATTCTGGAGACAGTTCTACATGCACTCAAGAAGAATCAGTAATATGTTGAGTTAGGGTGGAATGTTCTGTTTATATCTACAAAGTCCATCTGGTTCAATATGTCATTCAAAACTCTTGTTTCTTTGTTGGTCTTCTTTTTGGATGACCTGTCCAATGTTGAGAGTGGAGCACTAAAATATCCTACTATTAATGTATTATTGTTGGTCTGATTCTTTATTTTATTTAACAGCTGGTTTAGGTAGTTGGTTGCTCCTATGTTGGGGGCATAGATATTACAATTGCTATATTTTCTGTTGGATAGACCCTTTTCAGTATAATATAATGTACCTCCGGATATCTTATTACAGTCTTTGGTTTAAATTCTAATTTGTCTGATATAAAAATTGCTAGCACAGCTCTCTTTTGGGGTCTATTGGCATGATAAATGGTTCTCTATCCCCTCATTTTCAGTCCATAGGTTTTTTTAGGTTCAAAATGGGTCTCTTGTAGACAACATATGGATGGGTCCTGTCTTTATATCCATCTGCAGCCCAGTGCCATTTTATGGGAGCATTTAGGCCATTCACATTGACAGTGACAATTGAAAGATATGTATTGATTGCCATCTTATTGCCTGCACAGTCCTGTTTCTATGGATTGTCTCTGTTAATTTATGGTCTATATTACTCTTGGGGTCTTTCTTTTTTATAGAATCCCCCTTAATATTTCTTGTAGTTCTGGCTTGGTGGTGACATAATATTTTAGTCTTTCCCAGTCTTGGAAGCTCTTTACCTCTCCATAAATTCTGATGAGAGATTTGCTAGATAAAGTATTCTTGACTGCATATTCTTTTCATTAGGTACACTGAATATGTCTTGCCAGCCCTTTCTAGCTTGCTAGGTCCCTGTGAACATATCTGATGTTATTCTGATGTTTGTCCCTATGTACATAAAGAATATTTTCCCCTAGATGCTCTCAGGATGGTTTCTTTGGTTCTAAGATTTACAAGGTTTACTATTATATTCCTGGGTGTTGGTCTGTTCCCCCCTCATCATGGGAGGGGTTCTCCTTTACTCTTGGACATAAATGTTTGTTTCTTTCCCCAGATTATGGAGGTTCTCAGCTAGTTTGCTCAAATATATCTTCTAGTCTCCTCTCTCCACCACCTCAGATATCCCAGTAATTCTGACATTGGAATATTTCATGGCATTGTTGATTTCTCTAAGTCTGTTCTCATGGATTTTAGGTGGTTTGTCCCAGACCTCTTCCTGTTCCTTCCTTTCTATCAGTTTATATTCTAGATTACTAATTTGCACTTCTGCCTCATTTACTCCAGTTGTTAAAGTACTCAGTTTAGACTGCATCTCATTCATAGCATTATTAAGTTCAGCCTGATTAGCTCTCATTTCTGCCATTAGAGATTCTATGTTGCTACTGTAGTTTTCTCAACCCAAGTATAGTCATCATAATTGTTACCCTGAAGTCTATTTTTGACATCTTGCTTATATCCATATTCATTAGGTCATGAGAGAGGCCATTGCCTCTGGTTCTTTTCTTTGTTAAATATTCCTCCTCCTAGTCATTCTGTTGAGGGGTGGTTGAGGGGATGTACAGAGTCAAAAATATCAACCACAATCCAAGCAAGATGTACCTTCTTCTCTCAATTTGGAGCAATTGAAAGTCCCCACTGAAAAAACATAGCCAAAATGAAACCCAAGAATAAGGTTTATAAAGTCAAAAAAAGGGGGATGGTGGGGGTTGGGGGTGCTCAATGTGGGCAAGGTAGGGAGTTTCAGTTCTTCCTGGGTGTATTTTGTTCTCCTTGTGAGAGAACACTACTTCCCAGAGTTATAAGGAAATTAAAATTAAAACTAGTATATATATAAAAATAGAATTAAATAGGGACAAAATTTTTATTTGATATTATGTTTGTATGTGTGTGTATGTGTGTGTGTGTGTGTGTGTGTGTGTGTAACTACAAGTTAAAAAGCTACCATGGAATATGTTGTATTAAACATCTAGTTGAAATGAGAAATAGATCAAAAGAAAAAATAGAGAAAAAACATGAGAAATAATTTTTAAAAAAGAAAAAAAATGTATCTGAGAAATACACAGGCCATGAAACAGCACCAGGAGTTCAATGTGCTATTTTCCCCTGGTGTTGGGGTTTTACAGTTTTATAGGGACTTTAGGGTTGTCATCCTCTTGTTCTTCCTGCTTGTCTTCTGGGGTGGGGACTGCCACACTATTTCTCAGACAACAACTTATCAGGTGGTTGGGCTCCATGGAAATCAATTTTCTAGGCTTTTGTTCTCCTGAAGCTTTTTTCCTCTGGTGGTTTTTCAGATCTTGCCATTTTGGAGAGTCAGAGTAAAGGAGAATGTTCACATCCAGAACTCTGCCCCGGGGCATAGAAGTCATAGTCTGCTCCTCTCTGAACACTTCAGAAGACACACTCTCCATTTTTTTAAACATCTTTGAAAACCACAACTTCTCACAGAAGGTGAACACCCCAGTGACCCTCTCATCATTTGACCCAGGCCACCACTTGCCCTTTGTGCTTCCAAAATCTCAAATGGTCCTGGTCTGTGAGGGCAGTGGCAGTGGCTGCAGTAACAACCAGGTCCCAGGTCTGTGGATACAGACAAATATATTACTTTAGGTACAGACAAGATTATTCTAAAAGTTATATGAGCAGATGAAAGAACTATTACATCTGAAACAATTGTGATTTAAAACGTAAGGTGTGAAAACATAGTCTGCTCAATATCAAGACATTAAACAACTACTATAATGAATGTGGTTTTGACAGAATGATTGACATGTAGACCAATGTAAAGGAATAGAGAAGAGAATCCAGAAATAGAATCACAAGTACAAAAGCTATTTATAAGAAAAGTAATAAAAGAATAGGTGACCTTTTGAACAAATAGTGCTGAAGCATTCGAATATACATAGGCAATTTTTAAGAGATTCTAATCTAGATTTCACATAATACACAAAAATTAATTTAAAATATAAATGTAAAATTGTAAAATTACTCATTTAAAAAAAGAAAACTAAGTCTTCAGTAGGTAGGGATAAACACAGAGTTTTAGACTTGACACTACAAAACCATAATCAGTAAAAAGAAAAATTGCTAACTGAACTTCATCAAAAATTAAAATATTTTGGGTGCCTGGGTGGCTCAGTTGTTAAGGCCACTGCCTTCAGCTCAGGTCATGATCCTGGAGTCCCTTGAGTCCTGCATTGGGGTCCCAGCTCCGTGGGGAGTCTGCTTCTCCCTCTGACCTTCTCCCCTCTCATGCTCTCTCTCTCTCTCTCTCTCTCTCTCTCTCTCTCTCTCTCTCTCTCAAATAAATAAATAAAATATAAAAAATTAAAGTTTTTGCTCTAAGAAAGAAAATGTAAAAAGTATGGATAACAAGGCTATGAAATGAGAAAATATATTTGCCAACCATGTCTGAGAAACAATCAATAACTGGGAAACAGCTATTATTTAGAATACATAAAGAACTCTCAGGGTACCTGGATGCCTCATTCAGCTAAATGTTAAACTCTTGGTTTCATTTAAGGTCATGATCTCAGAGTCATGAGATTGAGACTCTCATGAGTTTCTGCACAGGCATGGAGTTAACTTAAGACTCCATTCTCCCCTGCCTTATTTTCCTCCTCCTTTGCTTGCCCAGACACTTGTATATTCTTTCTCTAAAAAAAACAAAACAAAACAAAAACAAAAACAAAAACAAAAACAAAAACAAAAACAAAACAATTAATAGTTCTCAATATGCAACAGGTTTTAAAATTCCAATTAGAACATGAAAAAAAGGATGTGAAGAGATATTTCACTGATGAGGATGTAGAGATAAAAATGTTTTCAACATTATTAGCCATAAGGGGGATTCAAATTAAACACACAATGAGCTATCATTGCATACCTATATGGATGACCAGGACAAAGCAAAACAAAAATAAAACAAAAACAAAAACTGTGGGAACAGTAATTGCTGGTGAGAATGTAGAGAAACTAGACCACTCATAAATTTCTGGTGGGATTTAAAATATATAACCAATTGGGAAAGAAATTTTGCCTGGCTTAAAAAAATATACACAACCATCATATGACCCTGGGCACTTGCTCCAGAGAAATAAGGATGTATGCTTATACAGAAACCTATGCACTAATAATTATAGCAGGGGTTGTTTTCATAATGGTGCAAACCTAGAAACAACCCAGATATTCTTCAATAAATTAATGGATAAATCAACTATGGTAGAATCATATTACGTAATACTGTTCAGCAATAAAAATGAACTAACTGTTGATAAACAAAACAACATGATGAATTTCCAGTAAATTATAATAAGTAAAAAAATTCAATCCAAAAAGTTTACATGTTGTATGAGTCCATTATATTAACACTCTTGATTTTAAAATTATAGAAGTTAAGATTAAGTCGTGGTTTCTGTAGATTACAGTGGTCTTGGGGTCATACAGGATGTGGGTGCTGCTGTAAAAGTGCAGCATTATAACTTCTGGTGATTGGATGGAAATGTTTTATATTTGGACTCTATGAATGTCAATCTTCTGATTGTAATATTATAGTTGTGCAAGACATCACTAGTGGGAGAAGTAGATAAAACAGTCTTTTTATATTATTCCTTAGAAATGCATGTGAATCTATAATTATATCAAAATTAAAATTTAATTACTAAAAATGAAAAAGATATTGATTTTATCATACAAACAAAAAAGATAATTCATTGAAGGCAGAAATATGCACAAGAATTTAAACAAGATAAGGTAAATTTTATCAGTCAGAAGCTTAGATATAAAATGATAATAATAAATGTAGAGTTTAAAAAAACCAGTTGTTCTAAAGGATAATTAAATGTCTGAATCACACAAAGACTGTTCTCTGAGCATAATGGAATTAAACTAGAAGTCAAAATCAAAAATATATCTGGAATATCACCAAATATGTAAAATTTAAACAACATATTATTATATAAGTTGTGGTTCCAATAGTATATCTCAATAAAAATAGTACTGAAACCCTATGCTATTCTGAATGACACTGAAAATACATGACAAACTTTGAAAGATGCAGGTAAAGTATTGTTTATAGAGAAATTTATGGTTTGATATGTTTTTATTATATAATATGAAAGGTCATCAATGAGTAAGGAAAGTTTTCATTTAAAGAAACTAATAAAGAAGAGATAAATAAAACTAAAATAAACCAAGAACAGAAATACGGTCACCAACTGATTAAACTTCAATCAATTACATTTTCAAAAGATAAAAGACAAAACCAGTGGAATAAAAATCTGGCTCTCCGAAAAAAAATCATTAAGATTAATAAAAATTTAGCCGAGCTAATTAGGGAAAAATAAAATGAAAGAAGACACAAATAACCAATATAAGAAATAGAAGAGGGAAGGGGAGAGATAAAATGGCAGAGGTATAGGGTGACCCTAAGCCTGTCTCGCCTGGAACACAGCAAGATAAATAACAAATCATTCTTAATATCCATGAAATCTATCAGAAGTCTTGGAGAATGAAGTTAAACATCTACAAACCAGAAAAACAACCAGTGGAAATTTCTGGTAACAACAGGACCAAAACACATGTAGGATCTAGCTTCCCATATACATTTTATTTATCTCATATTATTTTAATTTTTTTCCATTTTTTATATTTGTGTATTTTGATTTTTATTCTTTTTTAAATTTTTTTCCTTTCTTTCTTTCTTTCCCCTTCCACTCCAAAATGACAAGACTGAGAAATTCACTATAAAGAAAGAACAGGAAGAAATGATGGCCAGAGATTTACTCAATAAAGATATAAGTAAAAGTCTGAACAAAATTTAAAAATATATATATAAGGATACTAACTGGGCTTGAAAAAAACCATAGAAGATACTAAAGTATCCCTCACTGCAATGATAAAAGAACTAAAATTTAATTGGGCCAAACCATAGAAGATACTAAAGAATCCCTCACTGCAGTGAAAAGAACTAAAATTTAGCTGGGCCAAAAGTTAAAAATTCTACACCCAATATGCAAACATAAATGAAGATAATAAAAACAAGGTTGGACAAAACAAAGGAATGACTCAGTGACAGATAAAAATATGGAAAATAATGAAGCTGAAAGATGAGTAAAACAAAGGTAAAGGATCATGAAGGTAGACTTACTCAGTGACTTATTAAAATGGAATAACATTCACAAGATAGGAGTCCCAGAAGACAGAAAGAGAAAAAAAGGACAGAATGTTTATTCAAGCAAATTATAACTGAAAACTTTCCTAATCTGGGAAAAGATACAGTCACCAAAATCAAAGAAACACAGAGAATGCCTATTAAATTCAACAACCAACCATCCCAAGGCATATCATAGTCAAATTCACAAAATACACAAGACAAGGAAAGAATTCTGACAACAGCAAAGGAAATAAAGCACTTCACCTAAAAGGGAAGAGATATTTGCAGCAGATCTGTCCACAGAAACTTGACAGACTAAAGAAAGTGGCATAATATATTCAATGAGGTGAATGGAAAACATATGCGACCAAGAATTCTTTATCCACCAAGGCTGATATTCAAAATAGAAGGAAATATAAAGAGTTACCCAGAAAAACAAAAACTAAAGGAACCTGTAACAACTAAACCAACCCTGC
The DNA here is from genome assembly GCA_004023965.1 of Spilogale gracilis. Lineage (NCBI taxonomy): Eukaryota > Metazoa > Chordata > Mammalia > Carnivora > Mephitidae > Spilogale > Spilogale gracilis. Next base: position 2,917 of record PITA01027502.1, on the reverse strand, counting down.
AAGAAATATTAAAGAGAACTCTGTGAGTGGGGCAAACACCTCAAGCAACAGAGACTAGAAAAGACCAGAGAATATCACCAGAAAGATGAAATGTACAGATAATATTATGTCACTAAAATTATCTTCCAATAATCACTCTGAATGTAAATGGACTAAATGCTCCAATAAAAAGACAGTATCAGAATAAGTTTAAAAAAAAATCCATGCATGTGCTGTCTACAAGAGATCATTTTAGACCTAAAGACACCTACAGATTGAAAGTAAGTAAAGGAAGAACAAGAGAATGATATATACAATGGAATATTATGCCTCCATCAGAAAGGATGAATACCCAACTTTTGTAGCAACATGGACTGGATTGAAGGAGATTATGCTGAGTGAAATAAGCCAAGCAGAGAAAGTCAAATATCTTATGGTTTCACTGACTTGTGGAGCATAAGGAGTAACATGGAACAGAGTAAGAGAAGGAAAGGAAATACGAATTGGGGTAAAACAGGGAGGGAGATAAAACATGAGAGACTTTGGACTCAGAAACAAACTGAGGGTTTTGAAAGGGAGAAGGTGGGGGGATGGGTCATACTGGTGGTGGATGTTGAGGGCCCGTATTACATGGAGCACTGTGTGTGCAGCATAAACAATGAATCTTGAAACACTGAAAAAATAAAATAAAGTATTAAAAAAGAAAGAGAGAATGGCATATCATGCAAATGGGTGTCAAAAGAAAGCCAGACTAGCCATACTTATATTAAATAAACTAAATTTTAGTAACCAGAGATGAAGAAGGGCTATATCATAATTCAGAGGTCAATCTATCAGGAAAACCAAATAATTATGAATATTTACGTCCCCATATTGGGACTATTCAAATATATGAGTAAATAATGATAAGGATAAAGAAATTCATTGCTAATACTACAGTAATAGTAGGGGACATTAATATCTCACACACAGCACTGGACAGATTATCTAAGAGGAAGAGCAACAAGGAAACAAGGGGTTTTAATGGCACACTGGACCATATGGACTTCACAAATACATTCAGAACATTTCATCCTAAGCAGCAGAATACACATTGTTTTTGAGTGCACATGGACCACTCTCCAGAATAGATCATGTATTGGGTCAAAAATCAGGACTCGAGTGGCTGGGGGCTCAGTGGGTTAAAGCCTCTGCCTTTAGCTTGGGTCATGATCTCAGGGTTCTGGGATCGAGGCCCGCATTGGGCTCTCTGCTCAGCGGGGAGCCTGCTTCTCCTCTCTCTCTGCCTGCCTCTCTGCCTACTTGTGATCTCTCTGTGTCAAATAAATAAATAAAAATCTTTTAAAAAATCAGGACTCAACAGGTACAAAAACAATGAGGTCATACCATGCATACTTTCAGAACACAATGTTATGAAACCTGGAGTCAATGACAAAACAACATTTGGAAAGCCCTCAAACCATGCAGGTTAAAAAACATCCTACTGAAGAATGAGTGGGTCAACTAGGAAATTAAAGAAAATTTTTTAAAATATATGGAAGAAAATAAAAATGAAAGCACAACAGTCCAGAAGCTTTGGGATGCAACAAAACTGGTCCTAAGTGGGAAATATATTGCTAAAGAAGACTACTAAGAATGAAGAAAAGTCTTAAATATGCAACCTAACTTTTCTCCTAAAGAAGCTTGAAAAAGAAGAGCAAATAACACCTAAATCCAGCAGGAGAAGGGAAATAATAAGGATTAGCGCAGTTATCAATGACACAGAAATAAAAAACAAAAATAAAAAACAGTATAACAGATCAACAAAATAAGAAACTGGTTCTTTGAAACAATTAATACGTTTGATAAGCCCTCAGCCAGACTATTAAAAAGAAAGAAAAAAAAAAAGAAAGGACCCAAATTAATAAAATAATGAATGAAAGTGGATAAATCACTATGGAAATAATGCAAACATAAATTATAAGAAAATACTATAAGCCAACGTATGCCAACAAATTAGACAATCTGGAAGAAATGGATGCATTCTGAAAAACAAATTAACAATCAAACCTGAAACAGGAAGAAACAGAAAACCTGAATAGATATATTACAGCAATGAAGTTGAATCAGTAATCAAAAATCACCCAACAAACAAGAGTCCAGGACCAAATGCCTTCATAGGGGGTTTCTACCAAACATGAAAATAAGCTTTAATATCTATTCTTCTGAAACTGTTCCAAAAAGTAGAAATGGAAGAAAATATTCCAAATTTATTCTATGATGCCAGCATTACTTTGACCACAAAACCAGAGAAAGCTCTCACTAAAAAGGAGACTTACAGACCAATATCCTTGTTGAACATGGATGCAAAAATTCTCAACAAGATACTGGCTAGTCAGATCCAACAGTACATTAAAAGGATTATTTGCCACAACCAAATGGGATTTATTTCTGAGTTGCAGGGGTGGTTCAACATCCACAAATCAATCAAGGTGATATAACACATTAATAAAAGAAGGGATAGAAACCTACAATCCTCTCAATAGATGGATAAAAAGCATTTGAAAAAATACAGCATCCTTTCTTTGATTTAAAAAAACCCTCAATAAAGTGGGGACAGAAGGAATGTAACTCAACATCATAAAGGCCATATATGAAAGACACAGCTAATACGATCCTCAGTGGGGAAAAACTGAAAGCTTTTCCCCTATGGTCAGGAAAAAGACAGAAATTTTTACTCTCATCATTACTACTTAACATATTATTGTAAGTTGTAGCCTCATCAACTAGGCAACAAAAAGAAATAAAAAGTATCCAAATATGAAAGGAAGAAATCAAATTTTCCTATTTGCAGGCAGCATAATACTCTATGTAGAAAACCCAGAAGATTCTATAAAACAATTTCTAGCATTAATTCATAAACTCAGCAAAATTGCAGAATATAAAATCAAAGAGCAGA
>PITA01027501.1:0-20845 GCA_004023965.1 Spilogale gracilis | reverse complement strand
TGGAAAGAGCCAAGGTGCCCATCAACAGATGAATGGATAAAGAAGATGTGGTACATATATACAATGGAATACTATGCCTCCATCAGAAAGGATGAATATCCAACTTTTGTAGCAACATGGACTGGACTGGAAGAGATTATACTGAGTGAAATAAGCCAAGAAGAGAAAGTCAAGTATCGCATGGTTTCACTTACTTGCGATGCATGAGGGGTAACCTGGAGGACAGTGGGAGAAGGAAAGTAAATGGGAAGTAGGGTAATCCAGGGAGAGAAATGAAACAACAGAGACTTTGGACACAGAAACAAACTGAGGGACTTGGAGTGAGGGGGATGGAGGGATGGGAGAGCCTGGTGGTGGGTACTGGGGACACCTAAAGCGTGGAGCACTGGGTGTGGGGAATGGGGAATGAATCTTGGAACACTGGAAAAAAAATTAAGTAACAATAAAAACAAAAACAAAAACAGGATTTTCAGCCAAAAAAAAAAAACAATGAAAAATAAAAAATATTCTAGATATTTGATCTTCATGATCATTGCATCAGGCTAGACAAACAGAATGTAAATTAATTAGAGCAGTGTTCTGTCTTTAGAGGCATTAAGGTCTATCTGTAATTCTACAAATTCTAATGTTTTTAGCAATAAAGTAGAAATGATCAAAAAAAAAAAAGACAACATTGCAACAGATGCCTCAGATATAGGAAGGATCCTAAGAGACTCTTATGAACAATTATATGCCAACAAACTGGATTACCTAAAAGAAATAGATAAATTCCTAAAACATAACCTATTAAGACTGACTCAAGAAAGAAATAGAAAGTTCAAAGAGTCAAGCAACCAATAAAAAGATCAGTAATTGAAACTTCCCAACAGAGAGAATCCCAGAACCAAATGACTTCATGGGTGAATTCTACCAAATATTCAAAGAAGATTCAATACTCATCTTTCTCACACACATCCAAAACATAAAAGAGGAAATACTTCAATACTCATTTCATGATGCCACCATCACCCTTATACAAAAGCCAAACAGTTTTATTATAAGCAAAAAAAGCTTCAAGCCATTATCTCTAATGATGACAAATGCAAAAATCCTCAATACTAAAAAACTAAATCTAATAGCATATTAAAAAGATTACACACCATAACTAAGTGGGATTTAACCCTGGGATGCAAGGATGGTTCAACAAGAACCAATCACTGTGACATGCCACATTAAAAAAAAGATTTAAAAAGCACATGAACATCTCAATAGATACAGAAAAAGCATTTCACAAAAATTTGGCATCCATTGATGATAAAAATGCTCAAAAATTTAATCAATGATATATATTAAAAGCCCACAGCTAACATCATGACCAGTGGTTACCAAAATATTTTCCTCTAGTTCTGGTACAGGCAAAGATGCATACTTTTACCACTTCTACTCAACATAGTCCTGGAAGTCCTTGACAGAGCAGTTGGACAAGAAAAAGAAAAGGCATCCAAAGTGGAAAGGAAGAGGCAAACTTATCTCTGTTTGCAGATGACAAGATCATCCATATAGAAAACTCTAAAGACTCAAAATCTGTTAAAACTAATAAGCAAATTCAAAATGGCATACAAAAGTCAGTTTCAATTCTATACACAATGAACTGTCCCAAAAGGAAATTAGCTCCACAACCTCATTCTCCCCAGTGAGAAAAAAAGAATACCATACTTAGAAACAAATTTAATGGGAAATGAATTATTTGTACGCTGAAAATTATAAAACACTGATGAAGGTAAATGGAAAGACATTTTATGCTCATTGATTAAAAGAACATTGTTAATTTCCATACTACCCAATGTGATTAAAATTTCCGTCAACTGTAAAAAACAAACAAAAAACACCCAATGGCATTCATTACAGAAACAGAAAAAACAATCCTAAAATATGTGTGGAACTCCCAGAGACCCTGAATAGCCCAAGCTATCAATAAAGGACAAAGCTGGAGGCATCACTCTTTATTTCAAAACATATCACCAAGCTCTTACAGTTTCAACAGTATGGTACAGAAATAAGAACAGACCTATAAGATGAATGGAACAGAATATAGAGCCCAGAAAATACAGCCACACATTTATGGTCAACTGATTTTCCATAAGAGCACCAAGAACACAAGTAGAGAAAGCATTGTCTCCTTAATAAATGGTGATGGGAAAATGGAAAAGTGAAACTGGACTTTTACCTCATACCGCCTACAAAAACCAACTCAAAATGGCTTAAAGACTTAAATGTAAGACCTGAAACTGTAGAACTACTAGAAAAAACATAGAGGATGAAAGCTCCCTGACACTGGTCTTGGCAATGAGTTTTTTGGTTATGACACCAAAAGCACAGGCAACAAAAGGAAAAATAGATAATGGGAGTGCATCAAGCTAAAAATAAGCTTTTGCACAGCCAGGGAAACAATCCACAGAGTGGAAAGACAACCTACAGAATAGAAGAAAATATTTGCAAACTATGTATTTGATAAAGGGTTAATATCCAAAATAAATATAAAGAACTCCACAACTCAGTAGCAAAACAAAATGAACCCCAAATAAACCAATTTAAAAATGGTGGCTCAGTTATTGGGCACCTGCTTTCGGCTAGGGTCATGTTCCCCGGGTCCTGGGATTGAAGACCACGTCAGGCTCCCAGCTCTTCTCCTTCTCCTACTCCCGCTGCTTGTGTTCCCTCTCTCGCTGTCTCTCTGTCAAATCAATAAAATAAAACCTCAAATAAAATAAAATAATAAAATCTTAAAAATGGGCAAAGGATCTGAATAGACATTTCTCAAAAAATGACATACAAATACCCAACAGGCCACAAAAAGGTGCTCACCATCACTGATCATCAGGGAAATGCAAACTGAAACTCCAATGAGGTATCTCTTTACACCTATCAGAATGACTAGAATAAAAAAGACAACAAGGGTTGGCAAGGATGTGGAGAAAAAGGAACCCTCGTTTACTGTTGGTGAAAATGTAAATTGGTACAGCTGCTGTGACAAATAGCATAGGGTTTCCTCAAAAAATTAAAAATAGAAATGCCACATGATCCAGTAGTTCCACTATTGGATATTGACTCAAAACAGAAGCACCCATTCAAAGAAACATATACATTCCCATGTTTATTGCCGCATTATTTAAAACAACCAAGATATAGAAGCAACTCAAGGTCCATTGATAGATGAATGAATAAAGATGTGAACTATATATATATATATACACATCCACAAACATACACACAAAAACATACACAAAATACATACAAAACATATATACACAAAAATATACAAATATATAAATACAAATACAAATATAAATACATAAAAATAAAAATGTATGTAATGGATGTTTTTCAGCCATAAAAAAGGATGAGATCATACCATTTGTGACAAGATGAATGAACCTAAAGGGTATTGTGCTAAGTGAAATACATCAGAAAATGAATAGCTTCAATTTACATTTATTGAGTACATAGGTGTTAGGATACAATTTTGAAGGGGAAAAAATCTCTGTCATTATGGGGATAATATTCTAGTGGAAAGAGACAATAGGCAAAAAATTACATGTTTTTTTTTAAAGATTTTATTTATTTATTTTACAGAGAGAGAGAGAGATCACAAGCAGGCAGAGAGGCAGGAAGAGAGGGGGAAGCAGGCTCCTCGCTGTGCAGAGAGCCCGATGCGGGCCTTGATCCCACGACCCTGAGATCGTGACCTGAGCTGAAGGCAGAGGCTTTAACCCACTGAGCCTCCCAGGTGCCCTATATGGTATGTTTTAAAATGAAAAAAGCTTTAGGGAAAAGTAAAGAGCATAAAGGGATATAAGAAAGTCTGCAGTGTTTGAGTGGGCCCTTCTTTGTATCTTAAAGTCTCACTTCATATCTGAATTTATGGGAAAGTATCATTTGGAGAAGATAAAAGAGCTTTTTGTGGGGTTCTAAGCACAGGAAGCTTTTGATTTAATTTAAACTGTAAGAGTTCTGAAATAAATATCTTAAGAAAATGGAGGGCAAATAGGAAATGAATTAGCATGTCTATACTCAATCAGTGGGTGAAAATCCAGGATGGTCGTATTTTGTCTCTAGCTGAATGTTCAGTAACCTAAATATTATTCAGAAAACAAGATGAATGGGTAAACAAGATATCTTATGGATATTCCATAACAACAGAATGTTACGCTGCCATCAGAAAGGATGAATACCCAACTTGTAGCAACATGGATGGGACTGGAGGAGATGATGCTGAGTGAGATAAGTCAAGCAGAGAAAGTCAATTATCACATGGTTTCACTTACTTGTGGAGCATAAGGGGTAACATGGAGGACAGTGGGAGAAGGAAAGGAAATATGAATTGGGGCAAATCGGAGGAGGAGATGAAGCATGAGAGACTTTGGACTCTGAGAAACAAACTGAGGGTTTTAGAAGGGAGGGGGTAGAGGGATGGGTGAGCCTGGTGGTGGGTATTGAGGGCAAAAATTACATGGAGCACTGGGTGTGGGGCATAAATAATGAATCTAGGAACACTGAAAAAACAAAACAATGTAATAAAATATATATGAAAATATTTAAAAATTTAAATATTAAAAAAAAAGAACGAAAACAAGGCAGTTGTTCATAGTGGTTTCATAAAATTCCTGGAAGAAAGCATAAGGAAAAACTTCTTGACATGCACCTTGGCAAGGATTTTATGGATGTAACACTAAAGGCACAACCAACAAAAGCAAAACAAGTGAGAATTCATCAAACTAAGAAGTGTCTGCAAAGAAAGGAAACCATTAAAAAATGGAAAGGCAACATACAGAACAGGAAAGAATACTTGGAAAAGGGTTAAAATCCAAAATATATAAAATTATCATACAATTTAGTAGCACATGCACGAGAGAGAGAAAATCTAATTAAAATTGGGCAAAGAACCTGAATAGACATTTTTCAAAAAGTAGATGTTCAAATGTCCAACAAGTACACAAAAAGATGTTCAACATACTCATCGTCAGGGAAATGCAAATCAAAACCATAATAAGGGGTCACCTCACACCTTTAGAATGGCTATCACCAAAAAGACACAAAAGAACAACTGTTGGTGAAGATGTGGAGAGAAAGAAACTTTGTACACTGTTGGTGGAAATGTAATGTGGTACAACCATATGGAAAACAGCGTGGACGTTCTGCAAAGAATTGAAAATGCAACTACCAGATGATCCAGCAATTCTACTTCTGGGTATATACCCAAAGGAAATGAAATTGGAATCTCATATCTGCACTCTCATGTACATTGAAGCACTATTTACATTAGCAAGACATGCAAACAACCTAGATGTCCATCAGTGGATGGAGAGGATAAAGATGATGTGGTAGGTATCACACTCTCTCTCTCACCAAACTATTATTCAGCCATTAAAAAAGAAGAGAATCCCACCATTGATGATAACGTAGATAGACTGAGCTCATTATGCTAAGTGAGTGAAATCAGCTAGAGGAAGGTAAATACAGTATCATCTCACTTATATGTCAGATCTAGAAAACAGAACTCACAGAAAGTAGTTTGCTGGTTGCTGGGGATGGTGGGTGGAGAACTGGGTGAAGATGGTCAAAGAGTACAAACTCACAGTTATAAGGTAAGTTCTAGGGGGGTGTAATATACTACATAGGACCAGAGTTAGCAATACTGTGTTGTGTACTTGAAATTTAAAGGTTCTTTACACCAGTTGTAAGTGTGTGAGATGATAGGTGTGTTAACTTACTGTGGTCATTTCACTATATATATGCACATATGAAGTCATTACATTGTATACCATACACGATGTTATATGTAAATTATCTCTTGATAAATTTGGAAAAATAATCTTGAACCAGTGAAAACAAAGAAAACTAGGCAGGTAGAAATGGAATGCTAAACATTGTTAGATGTTTCCAGATATCGGACAAAATGTGAATGGGAATTGTGGTCACAGCCCCTAAGAGGACTTTCAGTGATCTTTACCTGTGACAGTCACACCCTTGAGTGTAAGCGGCACCTGTGATTTGCTCCTAGGCAGAATTATGAGATGCCACTCTCTTGATGAGTTTACATCAGACGGTTACTTCTGCCTTGCTAATAAATTCTATTGCGTTGCCCAATTTGATGAAGGGAGCTGCCATCTTTGAGATGCCCAAAAGGCAAGGAATTAGGGTCACTTCCAGCCAAGGCCCTCAAGCTACTAAAATCCTCAGTCCAACACAACCCAACAGGAACTGAACTTTACCAACAACCATGTGAGCTTCAAAGAAGATTCTTTCCCAGTTGAGCCTTCAGATATGACCCCAAGCCATGGATGACATGTTTACTGCAGCCTTGTGAGAGACCTCAAAGATGACCCAATAATTTGTGGCTCGACTCCTGGCCCACATAAACTGAGCTGATGAACGTGTGCTGTTGAAACCCTACATTTGCAGCAATAGTTACCTAATACAGAAAGGAAGAGAGTCTTTGCTTTACAAGAGTAAATTTAATGATTAAGGATTTGGAGTTGCATGACGACAGGCTGTGAATTGACCTTTGCTCTGTTGCTAGTATTGAAAGACATGTCCAAATAGAAGGTAGGAAGAAAGAATATGCCTAACTGTAAGATAAAAATTATCTCTTATTCTATGTCTGGTATAATACCAGTTGTCACTTTTTACTTAGCACTGACTAGGTCCTCTGCTGATAAGAATCACTTCACTGGAACACTGGAAAATAAAAAACTTAAGTAACAATAAAAAAAAATCTTAATTATTAACCTAAAAAAAAAGAATCACTCCACTGATTCTTACTTTTTAGAGTTTTTTAAATTACATTTTATTTTTTCAGTGTTCCAAGATTCATTGAAAAGATTTTACTTATTTGACAGAGAGAAACAGCTAGAGAGGGAGCACAAGCAGGGGGAGTGAGGGAGAACCAGGCTTCCCACCCAGCAGGCAGCCTAATGCGGCACTCTTTCCCCGGGACTCCGGGATCATGACCTGAGCCAAAGCCAGTCGCTTAACTGACTGAGCCACCCAGGTGCTCCACTTTTTAGAGATTTTAAGTGGCAAAAGGGTTTGTCATCTTTTCCTATGTCCTAGACCATCTCAACATGGAATTGTCCTCAACATCAAGAAAAATGGCAGCCAACTTACCCAAATGTCTGAAGTGTACAATCTGGGGTCCCAAGCTCTCAAAAAGCTGCACCATTCCTTCATCATCAAGCTGATTTCCAGGCAGATAGAGATTTTTCAGCATTTTTCTGCTGACAAGAATCAAGGCGGGAAACTCACAGCAGATGCTGGTTAACATATTCTCTTTTAGACTGTCACAGAGAGACCCACAGGGAGGCAGGACCAAATCCCTGGGGAGAGGTGACAGAGTCTGTGGTGCTTACCCATCACCTTCCTCATAAGTTCTCCACAAATGAGTTTACCAACACCAGAACAGCATTTTGAATGCCACACCATTATGTCTGAGCGCTTCCACTCTCCAACCCACTTTCTTGCACACTTACCCCTTCCTCAGGTCTCTTGAACTCCAAGCAGGGAGCTTTCCTCACTCAGTACCTACCCAGCACTCCCTAGCTCACAGCGGGAAAGTTATGAAGCATTACACGCAGCTTCATTCCCACACCCCCTCCCCATTGTTCCTCCCCAGTTCCAGGCTCCTCGGGTTTGGGTTATTGCTCACAGCTGATGCAGTGGGCCAGTAGACAGCACTGATAGAAACAACCAGACATCCTGAGAAGAAATAGGAGCTATGATCATGATCGCCTGTCTCAAAGGTTTTATAACACAAAGTGGCATTTTTGGACTGGTCTCATGGTGTCCATGAAGAAGGGACTCATTTTGGGAATAATGTTGATATTGATAACATCCCAGACCTCATTCAAAGCCCTTAGTACATATTAACTCACACAGTGGTCACAGTGTTCCTATCATCCTGGTTTTACAAACAGGGAAACAGAAGCAGGAATATTTACAAGCACTTTTGGCCAAAGACACAGAGAACCAGATGTAGGTTTCTAATCCACGTTTTTGTGACACTGAACTTGACTATGAAGAGTTACTTTAGGCACACTCTTCTGATTCATTTTTCGACCTTCCAGTACTCAGGTCCCATCATCACTGAGAAGACCCAAATGCACTGTTTTCATAAAAAAAGAATTCTACCACATGGTTCTTCCTCTCATTCAAATCCTTACCAATTGCCCACATGCTCCCGTGTGATCTGCCACACTGTTTCACCTTTCCCACATCATCTGCTCCTCCAGTTCTACTCACTGCCTCACCACGTTGGCTTTCTTACTGTACCTTGAGCAAAAGAGGCTATTCCCGTGTTACCACCTCTACACTGGCTGTTTATTCTGCTTGAAAGCACCCTTGTTCTGTTTCTAGCCATGTCTTCTCACAAGACTTTCAGAATCAAGTGATTCCTGGCCAAGAAACCAAAGCAGAATCGTCCCATTCCCCAGTGGATTCAGATGAAAACTGTTAATAAAACCAGGTAGAACTCCAAGAGGAGACACTGGAGGAGAACCAAGCTGGGTCTCTGAGGCGTCACACATCATGAGAGGACGCACCTGGTTGGCACACACATTTAATTAAGCTGCATGGAAATCATGTATTCTATCTTATCACTCTGTAAACATCCTTCCTACCTGGCCAATAGACACATTTTATCAGGGAAATGATTTTTCTGTTACGAATGCCTCTGTACCAGTAGGTAGGTTGGTTTGGTAATAAATGCAAGACCTTTTAGAAAAAAAAAAGCGCCCTTGTATTAATCTATATGATCCACTCTCTTACTTTCTCCAAGCCTCTGAAAAAATTTTCACTTGTCACTGAGGGTTACATTGACTGATTTTGCCTAAGATGGTTACACCCAACCATCAGCACTCCTGACCACATATCCCAGTCTACTTTAAAAACAGAAAAAGGGGGTACCTGGGTGGCTCAGAGGGTTAAGCCTCTGCCTTTGGCTCAGGTCATGATCTGAGGGTCCTGGGATTGAGTCCCACATGGGACTCTCTGCTCAGCAGGGAGCCTGCTTCCTCCTTTCTCTGTTTGCCTCTCTGCCTATTTGTGATCTCTCTGTCAAATAAATAAAGTCTTAAAAAAACAGAAAGAGATTCTATAGCAATTTTTACTGTCTGATGCAAGAGTCCACAGTTTTCCTATAAAGGGCCATATATGGACCTTTATTTTGGACCACGCATTTCACTAGACCACAGATTCACTGCCACAATAACTCAGATTTGCTGTGGTGACATAAAAGCATTCATAGACAACATGTAAATGAATGGTTGTGTACCAGTAAAACTTTATTTACAAAAACAGGCAGAGGGCCAGATAGTTTTCTAGCACCTGGTCTAACACAACCTATAGTTATGTCCTTGCCTTTTTTTTCCCCTCACATTTTCCCTCAAAGCCAGTGCAAAATCCATTAGGACATAGATACTTGTTTTATTCACTGATGTATCCTAACCATCTAGAAGAGTCCCTGACAGTACACGTTCAGTGATTATTTGTTGAATACTTAGATACTGAAGCAGATACTAGAAAATTTCAAGCTTATTCATTCAGTAGTTGTGGAGTATTAATCACATGCCAATGACCATGATAATTTTAGAATAATGATAGTAGACATCTATGCTTTCAAACTTATAGTCCAAATGTGACAAACAATGCAACATTTTATATGCCCTACAGGAACTCAGAGAAGAGACCTCAACACAGGATGGGGTAGCAAGAGAGGAAATGGAAATTTAAACTCAGTGATTTTTGAAGGATGACTGAAGAGTATTTAGAATCTACAGCAGAGGACAGCAAATTGTAGCATGTCAGCCAAACCCAGCCAACTTCCTTGTCTTGTATATATACTTATATATACATATATATATATGCAAGAGTCACATATATGCACATATACTTATGTATTATCCATGGATACCCTTGAAGTACACATGAGGTGAGTAGTTACAACAAACACCAAGTAGCCAACTAAAGCCCCAAATATTTACTCTCTAACCATATACAGAATAAATTAGCTGGACCCCATCTATAGCATTGAGTTCACTTACCTCAAACCACAAGAGCACAAAATAATAGTCAAGAGAAAAATGTTATCTCCCTCAAGGGCAGTTTCTTGTTTCTAGGAAACAAGATTCTGGAAGGAAAATTTCTCCCAGAATTTTCTGTTTCCCTTGACTTCTCCATTCCACAAAAGCAAAGTCAATAGAATCATGGATGTAAATTATAACTACAAGGTAGGAAGAAATTTAACAGTTATATGCCATAATGTTGGGGTTTTCTTTTGTGTGGCTATGTGTTCCTATGAAACTTTACTTACAAAAGTAGACATCAGGCTGGACTTGGCTGGAGGGCCGCAGTTTGACAACCTGTGGTTTTTTTTTTTTTAATTTTTTAATTTTTTTTAAATTTTAATTTGACAGAGAGAAACACAGCCAGGGAGGGAACACAAGCAGGGGGAGTGACAGAGGGAGAAGCAGGCTTCCCATGGAGCAGGGAGCCCGATGTGGGACTCAATCCCGGGACTCCGGGACCATGACCTGAGCTGAAGGCAGAGGCTTAGCCACTGAGCCAACCAGGCGCCATGACAACCTGTGTTTTAGAACACAGACTGTAGCCTCGCACTGCGCAAGACTGAAGAGCAGCTCAGCCCCTGACCAGTCCTGTAATTTTTTTTTTTAGCATTTATAATAATTTATTTTTTCAGTGTTCTGAGATTCATTGTTTATGCCCCACACCCTGTGCTCCATGCAATATGTGCCCTCAGTACCCACCACCAGGCTCACCCATCCCCCCACCTCCCCTCCTTTCTAAAACCCTCAGTTTGTTTCTGAGTCCAAAGTCCCTCATCCTTCATCTCCCTCTGTAATTTACCCCACTTCCCATTTCCTTTCCTTCTCCTACTGTCCTCCATGTTACTCCTTATGCTCCACAAGTAAGTGAAACCATATGATACTTGACTTTCTCTGCTTGGCTTATTTCACTCAGCATAATCTCCTCCAGTCCCATCCATGTTGCTACAAAAGTTGGGTATTCATCCTTTCTGATGGAGGTGTAATATTCCATTGTATATATGAAGCATATCTTCCTTAGCCATTCGTCTGTTGAAGGGCCCCTTGGCTCTTTCCACAGTTTGGCAATTGTGGTCCTTGCTGCAATGAACATTGGGGTACATATGGCCTTTATTTTCACTACATCTGTATCTTTGGGGTAAATATCCAGTGGTGCAATTGCTGGGTCATAGGGTAGCTCTATTTTTAATTTTTTGAGGAACCTCCACACTGTTTTCTAAAATGGCTGCACCAACTTGCATTCCCACCAACAGTGTAAGAGGGTTCCCCATTCTCCATATCCTCTCCAACACTTGTTGTTTCTTGCCTTGTCAATTTTTGCCATTCTAACTGGTGTGAGGTGGCATCTCAATGTGGTTTTGATTTGAATTTCCCTGATGGCTAATGATGATGAACATATTTTTATGTGTGTGTTAGCCATTTGTATGTCTTCTTTGGAGAAGTGTCTGCTCATGTCTTCTGTCCATTTTTTGACTTGATTATTTGTTTTTTAGGTGTTGAGGTTGAGAAGTGCTTTATGGATCTTGTATTTATAATTATAGACTTATATAAGACTTAAGTAGACTTATAGGACTTATATACATTTATAAACTATAACAAATCTAATATCAAATAAATTTATATTATATATCTATATAAGTACATTATACATATGTATTATAAATGCTTATTGCTATAACATCAATATCATATAGACTTCTATAACATGTAATAGAGACATATTAAAATTATATATAAATAGGTACTATTATAAATTATAACTAAAATCTAATATATCAGACACATGTATTTATAATTTGTTATATTTGTAATTATAGTCTTGTATAATTTATGTATTTATAATTATAGATTTAAATACATAAATTATACATGTTTATAGCATATATTATATAATTAAATGTGATTATAATTATATTTATAGAAGTATAATTATATGTGATTATAGAAGTATAACTATAAACTATATGTATTGTTATTTTTAAAAAATATTTTAATTTATTTATTTGATAGAGAGAAGCAAAGCTAGAGAGGGAACACAAGCAGGGGGAGTGAGAGAGGGAGAAGTGGGCCTCCCACTGAGCAGGGAGCCTGATGTGGGGCTCGATCCCGGGAATTCGGGATCATGACCAGAGCTGAAGGCAGTTGCTTAACCAACTGAGCCACCCAGGCACCCCTATGTATTGTTATTTTGTCAGATACATATTGTTCTATTAGGTAATGATATAATGAACCTTAAGCATCACCTTCTGCATTTTCCTACCCTCTTCAAACCTATCTGAAATCACACACAGTCATAGGTACTTATACGCCCACTCATTTCTTGAAAGGGGAAGTAGATGATGTAGAAGTCCAGCTCTAAGACCATTACCATATTTTCCAACTCTGAAGACATAAGTCCATTTCTTTAAAGTCCCTCCTTGTAAATCCATACCTAGAAGCTTCAGGTGCCTAGCACCCTGACATCCTCTTACCTTGTGTGAGAGACTCAGAGCACAGAGGCTGGGAGGTGGTGCTCAGCAGCGGGAAGACTTGGACTGCCCATTGTTTCCCCCAGCCGTGGAATTCTAGCTTTTTCAGGTTGAGGCTTCCTGCCCCTGGCAAAGCATTTGTCTTCTCTGATTATCTCTCTCCTCTCTGCAAAATAGGGGCAAGGATTTGATTTGATATAGTAACTGTGAAAACACAGATGTAATGGGGAGACAAAGCCAAGACTGTGGACTCTGAGAAACAAACTGAGGGTTTTAGAGGGTGGGGGGACGGGTTGGCCCGGTGATGGGTACTAAAGAGGGCATGGATTGCGTGGAGCACTGCGTGTTAAAAGTAAACAGTGAATCTTGGAATGCTACTAAGGACATACTGTATGGTGACTAACATAATAAAAAAAAAAATAAAAAATACAGAACTACATAAGTGAGTTTCCATGTCCCCTGCACCCTCCCAACTCGTGGATAGAAACCGAAGCAGAGCAGCGAGGTGAAGCTACCCAAGACAGTTGCAAACTGACAGATACTTACAGAAGAGTAACGACATGGTGATCCTTAAGCCTCCTGTTTAATTCAGAGCAACAAGGTACCACCTTGTGTTCAGTACCGGGGCTCTAGGACTGAGCTGTTGGGACCTGCACCCTGTCTCTACAACTCGATGGCTGTGTGACTTTGGGCCAATTCCTTACCTTGCGTAGCCCTCCTTGTCTTCATCCCAGAGCAGGTCAATAATGGCATCTCATTAGGTTGGGATATTTTGATGAGATAAATACCTAAAACCCACAACAGAAGGCTAGGACCAGGTACTTGGATAATGGAAACTATCACTAATTTATCTAAGCAACAAATCTTGGAACACTGAAAAAATAAAATAAAAATTTTAATACAAAAAAAATAAAAAGTTTGTCTCTCTCCCGAGCTTCCTTTGACCTCCGGGCCCAAATCCTAGTGTTTAGGTGGAATCTGGGCTTTCTATCACACAGGACATTTGTTCTGTCCAGTGATGTGCTGGAGACTACTCCTACCAGATCATGATAACCCTGTTTTATCTCTTCCTCCTGTGATGTTTAGCGACATGAAGTCAGCTGAAAATTGGCCATGGTTGGATAATTTACATCTCAGAAATGTGCAGTGTTACAAATCAGGGCTTTTTTTTCTCTCCCTGAGCCATGTGTTAAACATTTATCATCACACCACCGCTCCATAGATACATTGTTCCCACTGGAGCCAACACCAAGTTGTTATAGGCTTGCCCCAGGAAGAAATGATGGCAAAAAAGGAGCTGCAGAGAAGAAAGAAAATTCGAGACAGCCCTTTTTCTATTTTACTAGGCTGCAAAATAAACTGGATTTGATGAGGAAACCCAGAGACTTTTGACAGCTACAGAAGAGCAAAATCCATCCTTGATGATTACAGGTGACTGAGGGAACAGAGACAGGATGATAGGGTGGCAAGCAAGCTAGACTCCTGACCCAAGCACACCTGCCAAGAAGTGTTACTGGAGCCCTTACTTGTGCCTACTCTGTCCCAGGAACTACAATTCCCAACACGGATGTGCACCCTGGTTTTTCTGGCCCCTCATGTGGCTACTTCATCAGCTTTGTTTATATGCTTTTAATTCTCTTTGTGGCCTTGGGTAAGCCACTGAAGACTGCCCAGTTAAAGTTCCTTTCCTGTCTCCCAACAACATTTGAAACACTTAATAAAGTCTTAGATCGTAAACATTTTGTAAAACCAATCTCCAAACAGAATTTGTTCCCAGGGAAGGCCTGGAGCGAGCATGTGAACTGCCCAGACCTGTGTGGTTTGGGCAGCCTCTGGACCTAAAGTCTAACTTGGTCACTGTCTTTTCTGTTCATGTCTTTAGTGCCCTAACTCAGGCTTTTTCTCTTCTCTTGCCTCACGATGGTATTTGGGAAATACTTTTTAATTCATCAGAGAAGTACAACCATCCATTGTCCTCCACCCACAAGTACAGATAAAGGTATCTTTTTGTTTGTTTGCTTAGGATAGGTTAGGGAATGGCATTGCAATTTCCCATTTTGTTTATTTTTGTTTTTTTATTATTTTTTCAGTGTTCCAAGATTCATTGTTTATGCGCCGCACCCAGTGCTCCATGCGGTATGTGCCCTCAGTACCCACCATCAACCCTGTCTCATTCCCCTCTTCCTATACCCCACAGGCAATCTGTCATGAGACTGACCCCCCCATACCATTCCTATACTTCTCTATATATGAACACATCCATCAAAAATATAGCATTTTTTAATTACATAAAGATCCCACACTAAATGCATTGTTTTTCATTGTTAGTCTATCCATATTGATACACATGTGCATATATAATCATAATATGGATAGACTGAAATAATGTACTTCATATAATATACACATATAAGGAAACGTGTATGTATATCTCAACATGGATAGATTAACAAAGTCGAAACACACAGGGCGCCTGAGTGGCTCAGTGTGTTAAAGCCTCTGCCTTCGGCTCAGGTCATGATCTCAGGGTTCTGGGATTGAGGCTGGCATTGGGCTCTCTGCTCAGCAGGGAGCCTGCTTCTCCTTTTTCTCTGCCTGCCTCTCTGCCTACTTGTGATCTCTCTCTGTCAAATAAAGTCTTTTTTTAAAAAAAAAAGTAGAAACACACAACAAAGCACATATTTACAACAGCAGTCTGTGGTTAAAGGTGTAAGTATGTATACATACGAATACAAATACAAACACAAAAAGATTGAGATACATAACAGGATGTAAAGACTATACATATCTATATATTTCTAAACTTAGTTTCTTTTTTTTTAAAATTGTTTTAGTTAATTTGGAGTTTTCTTTTTTCTTTTTTCTTTTTTTTTTTTAAAAGATTTTATTTATTTATTTGACAGAGAGAAACACAGCCAGAGAGGGAACGCAAGCAGGGGGAGTCAGAGAGGGAGAAGCAGGCTTCCCGCTGAGCAGGAAGCCAGATGCGGGGCTTGATCCCAGGTGTCTGGGATCATGACCTGAGCTGAAGGCAGTTGCTTAACCAACTGAGCCACCCAGGCGCCCCTAAACTTAGTTTCTTAATTGGATGGGATAACCTTGTGTATATGTATTTCATTTAAATGACCTATTGATAGGCTTTTAGGTGGTTTCTAGTATTTGATATTATACACATCACTACAACCTACAACCTTGTAAATCTCTTCTCATACAAGAGTCTCAGTATTTAACCACCTAGAGATATATGTGTGCCCCATGGAGCTACAAGACGACCAACAGAAGGATAAAAAGTCTAACAAGAGGGAGGCAAATGGCATGGGCATATTTACAACTGAACTCCGCATCCAGCACAGTAAGACTTTAGCAGAGAGTGCATAAAGTCGCTATGAAAAACATCAGCCAGATAACTTGCTGGTCTCAACGTGTGAAAAGGGGTTCAGGGAGGAGTAATCTACCAGCTGAGCCAAGCACGTAGTTGTCTTCATCAGTAAAGCCTCCAGTGAGCAATTCTCTACCGATGGGAAGGCTCTGCTGATCCCAGGAAAGCTGGCTTTATTCCATCCAGACTGGGTGGTGCAGATGCTGAGTCTGTCATTGTGCCAGTCGGGTAACTATTTTCCCCCACCCCCTGGCCTTTCCCCTTTCCAAACACGTCCCTTCTCGGGACTCACAGGAGTTTCCATCTCACAGTTCAAGAGAGCATGAAGTTCAAAATGAGTTTCATGGCATGGGACTAGATTGCTAGATTATTATGTGATAAAAAAAGAAAAAGATGAATACCCAACTTTCCTGTCAACATGGATGGGACTGGAGATTATGCTGAATGAAGTAAGTCAAGCAGAGAAAGTCAGTTATCATATGATCTCACTTGTGGAGCATAAGGAGTAACATGGAGGACATTAGGAGAAGGAAAGGAAAAGTGAATGAGGGGGAATTGGAAGGGGAGACAAAGCATGAGAGACTGTGGACTCTGAGAAGCAAACTGAGGGCTTTGGAAAGGAGGGGGTGGGGAGATGGGTGAGTCTGGTGGTGGGTATTAAGGAGAGCACGGATTGCATGGAGCACTGGGTGTGGGGCATAAACAGTGAATCTTGGGACACTAAAAAATAATAAAATAATTAGTTTTAAAAAAAAGAAATGGCCCAGAACAAGTATTTAACCAGGTGCAGGAAAAGATTTCATATCTGAGAGTAAATCTGAATAGTAGGGCTAAACCAATGCCTTATGATTTTATCTCCCAAATCATGCTTTTTCAGTGGAATAAACTGAAAAAAATAAAAGCACAAAATTAAGTGATATATAAACACCAGAGAAGACTCCACAAGTGAGCCTCTGCAGGGGTATAAAATCACTCCATCAACAAAAGCCACTAGGGCAGCACTGTCCCCAAAAGAACATCTAAGTAATTCTCTTTTGCCTCCTTCCAAGTTTTGGGTCATTTCTCTGGCATTGCTAATCTTCCTTCCCTGCGTGACCCATTCCATTTCCCATCCTTCCCCAGATTCCCCTCTGGTCCTCCCCTTCCCATTGCACCTTATGGCTTCTGAGACTCTCCACTCTTGTTTCCCTTCCTCCAAATGAAGACCTCCAACCCTGTAAATGAAGTGGGGGGTGGGAAGTAGAAGGAAAGCTTAGGAGTATTTCCTTTCTGGATTCCTATGCCGTCAATTTAGGAGTTAAGATTAATAAAGTCACCAACTCAAGTGTCCACTGACAGAGGAATGGATGAATACAATGTGGTCTACCCACAGGATGAAGTAGAATTTGGCCTTAAAAACAAGGAAATTCTGACACCTGTCATATTACAGGTGAGCCCCGAGGACATTATTATGCTACATGAAATCAGTCAGTCAACAAAAGGATAAACACTGTATGATCCCACTTCTTTTTTAAAGAGTTATTCATTTGAGAGAGAGAGAAAAAAAGCATGAGCAGGGGGTAGAGGCAAAGGGAGAAGAAAGCTCCCCTCCGAGCAGGGAGTCTGACATGGGGCTCAATCCCAGAACCCTGAGATCATGACCTGAGCCAAACTCAGGTGAGCCACCCAGGCATCATGGTATGATCCCATTTTTATGAGGTACTTGGGATGGTCAAGTTCATAGAGACAGAAAGTAGAATAGTGGTTGGTTGCCAGGGGCTCAGGGAATGGGAAATGGGGAGTTAATGTTTAATGTTTGGGAAGACAAAGTTCCATGGGTGGAAAGATGGTGGTAAGTGTTGCATAACTGTGTGAAGCTACTTAATGCCACAGAACTGTTCGTTTTTAAAATGACTAAAGAGAGACACCTGGGTGACTCAGTTGGTTAAGTGTCTGCCTTGGGCTCAGGTCATGATCCCAGGGGCCCAGAACCAAGCCCCATGTGGGCTCTCTGCTCATCGGGGAGTCTGCTTCTCCCTCTCACTCTATCTGCCACCCCACCTGCTTGTACTCTGTCAAAACCTTTTAAAAAATAAAATGGCTCAACAGTGAATTTGTTATGTCAACCTCACCACAAACATCATAAGAGACAAAGATTGAGAAAATCACTTCATGTCATCTGTGGAGAAGAGGAAGAACATCCTGCCAGGGTGTCTAAGAGACCAGCCGGAAGAACCAAAGAACTTACTCCCCGAGCTCCAATTATGTTAAGTGTGTTAAAGTCCAATGTCGACTGACTCCCCAAAGAGAAACCGAGGACGCTCAGGATAATGCAAATCACAGAGTGAGGTTTATTTCTAGCTAGCTAGGGTCCAACCATCTGCCCGGCGCAGCGGGTTTCAGCAAGGACCCAGAATGCAAGGGTCTAGGGGTTTATATGCATTTCAAACAGCAAGCACGAGTTACACAGTAATTTTCCTGGTTGGGTGAGATAACATTTTAGCCCCCTCCCCAGTTCCTGGAATGCCCACACATTTCAGGAACTGGGGCAAGGAAGCAAGATGCACAGATGGTTCCTTGACTTTTCTGCCCTCATTTGATTAACACAGGCCTTGTAAAGGCATCAATCACCAGGGTGTCTTAGATATGTAGAGGCCTAAATCACCAGGGAGTTTCAGAGCCTGTTATGCCGGCCTTGAGGCTAAACAAGCTCTAACAAAGGGGACATCCATTCCCACCCACTAGGAGGTGTTCCATCAGCTTCCCATAATCTCAAACCTCTTTTCCTCAAAAGTAGAGGTCAGTAGGAAAGAGGGGGAAGGATGTGCAGATAAAGAACTGAACTATGAAGCATCTAGTTTGCAAGAGAGGATCCTGAGATGACGGGATTGAAGGAGACTACTAAACTAAGAACAACATTTACAAGTGTTTACCACACTGCATTTTACAAGTTATTTTGTATAATTTTTGCAAAACATGAGATTGGTGCTATTAGACCCATGTTGTAATGAGAAATTGGCTTAAAGGTGGAAATCACTAGTTAGGAAGCATCAGTACCACAATTTAAAGCCACTGTGGATGTTTTCATTCCATACAGTATATTTGTCTCACCAGATTCCACTCAGAAGATCCTTTTCTCAAACACAGTTCCTCCATCACCTCACAAAGGGGATTCTCTCTGCTTCTAACTTCAACTATACACTACCTCTGCCTTACCACCACTTCCCCAGCCACTCGAGAGACCTGGCCACATCTACCCACACTTTTAAGATGGCAAAGTAGCAGGTGTGAAAAAAGAGTGGGTAGGTAGGTCTTTTGCATGATCGTAGACCTGCAGTTAGTGTGCAATTCGTCACAAGTGACTCTCTCCTTGCTGGGTCGTGGGCTTCACAACCTGCAGTGAGCCTAGGGAAGGAGCTCAGCCAGCACAGCTCATGCAAACCCATTCGGTCCCCTCTCTTCCTTTCCTGAACCCTTCCTGGGGCAGGGATGGGTGGACATATCATTGACTCCCCTAGAAAGCCACTTGGGAATTATATGGCTTTGAAATAAAACAATACTCTTAGGATACCCAAGGGTTAAGGTCCTCTGCTGTAATTCAATTAATTCCATGGCAGATTCAAGAACTCTAGAATTCCTAAAATACTATGAAAATAGCAATAGGGAATTTGTAGATCCAACACAGAAGAATAACCCTGAGTTATAAAGAAATAAGAAACTTTGGGGTCATCTGCGATTTGGGGTTAACAAGTAGTTTGTCAGATTATCAGAAATGGCTTGATACCATTTTACTCAGGAGTGATTAAAAACATAATAGTACCTAAAGCAGTCTAAAGCTTTGGTTTTAAAAAAATCTGTCCTTCAAGTTTTTCTAAGTTCATGTACCTCTCCCCACTCACTCTCTATCCCAGTTTTTTACCTACAATGAATGACCAAAGTGCAGCAGGAAGAGAAGGAAGTATTTCAAGGATCTAGGTTTTAATTGTATTTAATGGTGAGAACATGGATAGATACAAGGATCATGGCAATCAACTTACTGAAAGACCCCACCAGCTTTCATGGGGGTATGTTGGCTTTTAAAAAAGACTTGGATTCCAAGTTCCATTATTTGATTTACTATTTCTGTGATCTGTTGTAAATCATTGACCCTCAGTATCTTTTTTTTATGTTCAGTGAGCCACTGTAGAGTCCATCATTAGTTTCTGATGTCGTGTTCAATGATCCATCAGGGGCATCTAACACCCAGTGTTCATCACAACACATCCCCTCCTCAATACCCATCACCTGGCTGTTCCATCCCCCTGCACCCCTCCCCTCTGAAACCCTTAGTTTGTTTCCCTGGGTTCCAAAGTCTCTCATGGTTCCTCTCCCTCCCTGATTTCTCCCCCTTCAGTCTTCCCACCCTCCCCTAGTTCTTACCTGGGAGAGAAGATACCTTAATCACTCTCAGTATCTTTTGTTTTGAATTTGTCAAGGAGGAATGCCCCTGCCTACAGGGCTCTGATGAGGATTAAGACATATCACAAACGTTTTAGAAGCTACAAAATGCAAAATAAAGTGAATATCCCACTGTTCCTTAAGAATTCTGATGGCTTTTGCTTATGGAATAAGGCGGCAAGGGAGAGAAAATTGTACTGAGTTCCTATCCTTCTATGCATTCCCATACATGACATTAATTTCACATTATACCCTGTGTGGGATCCATGGTTCCTCTGTTTCCAGGTAGGTAAAATACATTTTAGATATGTCACAGCCACAGGTCATTGAGAGCAGTGCAAAAGCCAAAATGGGGTCTATCTGTCTACTAGGAGGGGCTCTGGAACTCCATCTGGCTGGTTTATCCACAGGAGGGTGGCTGGAATTAGAGTCACATCCATCCCATCTCTCCATCCACAGGAAATGAGGTTTTATGCTTTCTCAAG